>MU225217.1:2700642-2718644 GCA_018584345.1 Thuja plicata | reverse complement strand
TATATATATATATATATATATATATAAACAAATACATGAACACATACATCACTAAAAATTAAATACATGAATAGGAAAAAGAAAGGACATGCAGACTAAAGAGAAGAAACTACGCATACATAAATTTATATGCATATGTATATATATATATCTATGTGTGTGTGTGTGTCTATATACACACACACATACATATCTACACACACACATGTATGTATGTATGTACACACACACACACACACACACACACACACACATATATATATGTATGTATGTATGTATGTATGTATATATGTGTAGTTTCTTCCCTTTAGTCTACATATCCTATATTTTTTCTAGTTGCTATTTATTTTTCGTGATGTGTATTTTTGTGTATGTGTCTTTAAACATATGCACATACTTGCATACATATAAATATACATGCATGGATATTTGTGTGTGTGTGTTTGTATGTGTATGTGTATGTGTATGTGTATGTGTATGTGTATGTGTATGTGTATGTGTATGTGTATGTGTATGTGTATGTGTATGTGTATGTGTATGTGTATGTGTATGTGTATGTGTATATGTATATGCATATGCATATCTATATCTATATCTATATCTATATGTATGTATGTGTATGTCTATATACATACATATACATATGTATGTATGTATATATGTATATAAATGTGTGTGTGTGCATGTGTGTCTATATATACATATATATCCTTTATTATTTATCATTCCATTCCTTTTCTTGCTTCTTTATTTCCTCAGTCTTGTTTTATTTTTTGGCTTTTGGTATTTATTTATTTATTCTATATTTTCTTGATTCTCTTGCACCTACTCAATATCTTCCTCCTCCAAATTTGACCTTTTATAAACACAAGTCTACAATTCACATTCTACATCCCCTGGAAATCATTTGTATCTTGATGATGGATCACAGAGTGTGATCCAAAACATTGACGAAAAAAACTTAACATGATCAAATCCAAAAGAATTATCAATATTAAACTATGGATTGTAGAAATCTTATATCTTTGATGGAAATGTCATTTCAGATGTTTCACAATGTATCTGCAAAGATACAATTTTGTGAATTCTCTATAGAGACAAATCTACTAGGATACTAAAGTCTACTTTTATTCATTTTGAAATATTATTAAAAGGAAAATAAATTTATCTTGGCTCCCAAAGATAAATAAATTATTTAAGATTTTCCAAAGGTTTAGTTTTAAATTTTCTAATTATAATTGAGATATTTCTAATTGGGAGCAGATTATTATATCTTTTATTAGACTTTTCAAATGTTGAATAGTCAAATGGTGATAATTTGAATTATTCTCTTGAGATCAAACAAAGGTTGTCTTTCTGATATTTGTCGAGGTATTTGTCTAGAAATAGATTCATTTCTAGGTTTTTCTTCACATTGGTTTCCATAGGTACTCTGGTCATTTACATTGTATATGGAACTACAACCAAGTTTGAGGGATGAACTCTCTATTTGAAGTGTTGAGTTCTCATTATGTTTGTGTGAGATCCAAATAAGGGGTCAACTCATATATTCCCTTAAAACAAAGATTGAATATGTTTGGAGATGATGGAAATTGTGTGTGTGTGTGTGTGTGTGTGTGTGTGTGTGTGTGTGTGTGTGTGTGTGTGTGTGTGTGTGGAGAGAGCNGGAAATTGTGTGTGTGTGTGTGTGTGTGTGTGTGTGTGTGTGTGTGTGTGTGTGTGTGTGTGTGTGTGTGGAAAGAGCTTGGGATTTAAACAACTTGATTACATCCTTTAGCACTCGAACCTTGGTATTTTCCTCTTACAAATTTATGCTAATCCAAGATGTGAATACAAATTTATTATGCACTATGCTAAGTTCTCATATTTTCCATTTGATACTAAAATAGGTGAGAAGGAAAGTGTGTGTGGAAATCATTAACTAGCTAGGACATGAAGGATTTCTAGAGTATTTGGGTGTAAAATTCTATGAATTATATTATTGTTGTGCATAACATGGAGTTTAAGTGTGATTTCAGGTGCTTAACTCATGGCCCTTCATTACCTTAGTTGTCATCTATACCTATGCTCTATTGTAGCTTCTATCCATACATGTTCTCTATTGCAGTCTATTCTAGAGTTTCATTTTAGTTAATATTTCATCGTGAGAAAACTATGTATATCTATTATAGAGGATGTAGCTTTTAGATTTGATTTTGTGTATGATTCTTTTGACTCTTTTCATCTTGATGATGGATCATAGAGTGTGATCTAAAATTGGTATGCTTAAAATCATACGCACAATCAAATCCAAAAGAATCATCCTCTATAATTGATGGATTGTGAAAATCTTCTAATACTAATCATGTATATCCAATAAAGAGAGACACGACTTCTAAGAACTGCATTTTGTTACAAGTTCCTTGGAAATATTGAAATTTGGGTAAAAGTTGTGGAGAATATTACATGCAGCTATAGCACTCAGTGGGGCATGCATCAGTAGTACCTTTTGTTTGATGGTTGTTTGAAATTAATGCTATGAACATCACTTAAAATAATATCATAGTTATCATAACATTGGGCTTGTATAGTAATTGTTTGATCATCATATGATCCTACGATTTGATATATTGGAGTTCTGAAGGAATTAAGAACTTGTGACTACCTATATGCTACACTTTTCAATTACAAAATGATAGTGTAATTTAGAACACTACATTGATATATTTTCATATTGGGGCTTGCATTCAAGGTCACAAATACATTATATTGGTTATCTTCTCTCTGTGATAACTAAAGAAATTGCATCTGCATATGCATGAGAAAGTCCCAGTTGATAGCACAGTAATCATCATCAATAAAAGATCTAGTAAAGATATTTTTCTAACATACATAAAGTTTCTTCAACACAGTATGTAAATCCTTCTCTTAATGCTATTGTAACATTGTGCACAAATCCATTCTTCTTACACACCAGTACTAGAAATTCACTAAAACAAACTCACACTACATCACCTTCTGCTCTTCCTTGCTCACATACACACACATAAATTCATCTCAAATACAAAATTATTTATTTGTTTATATTACATCTGATAAGATAAATACATATGTCAAACATTCCACAAAACATGTTGGCTTCAATATTAAAGATATTATAATTATATTTAACACACTACCACTGAACCTAAATATAGGTCATACATAAGAATCCTTCATACTATGTTACCACAAGACCTAAAGATCGGTCACCCTTAATATATGCATGTTTTATAACACAATTACCAAAGATAGGTAAATTTTGGAACTGAGGGAACACCGCAACCAATTCCATGACTTGATCAACAAAAATTTTGAACTAACTGACAGATGAAACTCTATAGAATATGTCCAGAAATAAAATATATCTTATGTACCAAAAACATTTGATGAACTAAAAGAATGTCCAAGTGGTAGGGATACTTGGAAGAAATCTGAAACTGAACAGTCAACAAGTACCATCCAAAACTTAATTCTTCAGTAATCACCAAAACATATAGATGTACCAAAGGGATGAATTCCAATTATAGGATCATGTAAAATCGAAATCATAACCAAAAATTGCACATACAAAATTTTTTTTGCATATAATAAAACCATCGATATCTAACCGACAACCAACATGCATCCTACCAAAACTATCAACAACCAGCCGACATAGATATGCAATTAGTATAAAGGTTTAGACATCAATGACAATAATGTCAGCATCTTCTCAATATATTCAAAAATAGAAAGGGAAATTACAAGTGGGGTCACTAGTACTAAATTTCATACAATCAAAGAAGCATTTGAAAAGATGAACTCAAATTACTTGCAGTTTTTAATGGATAGGGATCTTTCTATCAAGTTTGCAAAATTCTAGGAAAGAAGGTATGATGATCTTTTCTACCATCTAAGTATAGCTCATTTCTCTCTATAAAAAGAATAAAATCAATTATTTTTTACAACTTTGACCAAGGAACAAGAATACATAACAAGGGTGATGGAAATCAAATAAATAGAAGGGATTGATGAGATCCTCAATGAGGAAATTGGGAACAATGATTCTAGCATTTTACATGCGAAGGAGATCCAATATGTTGATAGGGATTGGAGTTACATCAATTATCTGAAATTTTGAACTGGGAGGATCAACCTTCACATGATGATGCAAGTTGCATTCTTGGGATTGCTTCTATAATAGGTTTTACAAGAAGATTTAATAGTGGTACACTTGGTGGATCAACATCTAATGATGATCAACCAAAACTAGAAGAAGAGACACATGAGATTCTTGATGTCATCAATGAAAGGTATGAAGAAAATTCTACTTTTATGATTGCAAATAGTAACCCTTTTCCTACATATGATTTGATTGGTCATGAGATGAAGGATATAAGTAATGAGGATAAATTTGAAAAAGAAAAGAATAACCTATTTCAAGATTGTATTCCTAAGTTTGAGGATGTATTTATTATTTTAAGCTTCCCATAATGTATGACTTGTCCTTATTGCTTGAAGATTTTCACATTGAAGGAGCACATTGTACGTTATTGTTTTCCAATATGGATATAGCAAGAAGTTTGAATGAGCATGGGATTCATGGTATTATAGATTTGACTTTGAAAACTAAGAGGTTTCCTTTAGGGAGGATAATGCATGGTTTTTAAAAGGACATGATCATCCTAGTTGTGATGTGATAAGATTTGTGAATGGATTTTCAAACTTCGTTCATTTGTCTCCATCTTATACTTTAATCTTGGAAGTTTTATTTCTAGATGTTATTGCAAGGTTAACAACTAATTGTGTGGTTTGGTATGCAAGAGATATTCAATATAGTATTTGGTAATTGAATGAAAATAAGAATTTACCAAATTATGAAATCATATACATTCTTGAGGTGGTAAGAGATTGGATTTTTTTATGCAGAGTGGGAAACAAGAGGAAAGGCACAACCCAACTCACCGATTCTTTACTCTTTGACTCAACTTCTAAGCCAACCTTCAACTGAGATTCTTAACTCACCTATACCATACACAGTCATGAAATTTAGACTTATAGTTAGTGATGAGAGTTCTTATTGCTTAGGATTCCTTACCTTGATCCTCTGAACAAGTTTGAACACTTCATTCATATGTTGGGGTTAAAAACTACAAAGCTAGCCTAGTGGCTAGTAGCCCTAAGAACTCAGTTTTTCAAGGACAACTAACCCCTTAACTTCTCCAAATGACCCCTTAAACCATTTATGGTTTCAGATACCCTTTTTTGGCCTTAGACAAACTCCAAGATATTGGGTATTGACTCTTCTCCTGCACCCCAAAACACTCACTAATGGACACAGACCTAATAGGCCTAGTTAGGAATGGTTTCCAAAGTAATTCCTTAGAAATGGGTTCACAGAACAAATAAAAAGTCTTGGATGTGTTCTCCTACCCTCAAATACATTTTTTCCACCATTAAATGGATTATATTCACTCCATGGTATGACTATCTCATCGATTCTTCTTATTTCTAGACTAAACACATGAGCTTGTTTAGCCCAGGGCTTGGTAGGAAAAATACCAAACTGTGCACTTTGATCCTGCCCTTCTAGAATACTAAATTAAACCTCCCTAACTTTCATTCCACCAAGATCCATGGAATTCCCATAGTGGGATTGCAAGTTAGGGCTCCATCTTTTACTAGACCCTATAAACAAGGGTTTCCTAGACTGGCTTCACCAAATGGCTCACAACTTGAACTAAACCTCACCAAATTGGATCAAAGAAGGTGCATCAAAACCAAAAGACACAACACTATTTAAATCCTTCAATTTTTCATCAATTACAATCACCAACAAAATGTACTATATGGAAATCAGAGAGGTTTTTAGCAAAATTAGAGTTTATTCATTAAAAAGTCCACCAAAACTGTGTACATCAACAAAAAACTTACATGTATCATCTAACCTAAATAGGCCCCTCCCAGTGGATACAACTATTTTTCAAATGGTTTTCTTCATTGGTTGCCAAATTGCAACTTCCCCGACCAACTTTTAAATGTTGCTTGACAATATTTACATCTTTTTATGCATTTTGACAGTTTATGCTCTAATGACCCTAAATGAGTTTGTAGGATATTTTAAGCCTTTCAAAGATACAATTTATTCTTATCACTACATCCAACCCACCTAAATACCTTATTACAACCCTTTATATACCCCTTGGTCTAATAGGACTCTAGGTTTATAAAACACCTTAGAGCTTATTAGCCTTACAAATGGGTCATTGAGTACATCATGGGTGGTCCTATTGGATCCAAAAATTTATTAACTTAACTCCTATATACCAAGTAACTTGATTATATGGGGGTGCCCTGAACCATACTCTAAGGGCCAGAAAAAACTCAAGTCCTTTAAGTTGGAAAATCTGAGACTTTGACTCCAGTGTGCTCAATGGCTTCAACAGTCATCCAAGTGGAATCTTCCAGGGGTTGATGCTTCCATTTGATTAGGTATTCATAGTAGGTATGTCTCATTTTTGTATTTACTACCCTCTTGTCAAGGACCTACACTCATTTCTTGTACCTTGTAGATGAAGGCATATACACTATAGAAAAGCACAAATAATGGAAGCTATGTTTTGATGGATCATAAACACAAAAAGTTTTAGGTGCAAAAGTTCTACTTATGACACCACAAGGAGATTCAATCCCCAGACCATATAGATTAAACTTTTCTTACACCAACAACATTGAAAAATATGAGGCATTAATCATAGGGTTAAAGACCATGGTCCAGTGGAAAATCGAACATCTATAAGTATATAATGATTCTCACTTATCATCAACCAAGTTAGAAACAACTATGATACCAAGGATGATAATTCAATCCCATATAAAGTCATGGTAGAGGAATCCAAGTAGTACTTTGATCGTATCTTCTTTGATCAACTCCCTTGAGTCTAGAACAAAGCAGCTGATGATTTGGCCACAGTGGGATCTTTGCTAGACATATCTCCTGAAGTTACACACTATAAATTCTTGGTCAAACAACTGATGGTGTCTACCTTTGAAGTCCCAAATTCTAAATTCATGAGTGATATTATTGGTCCCAATTCCCCTTATTATCAAGATATCTATGCCTACCTTAAATACTAATCCATATCCCTCAACCTATCTATAATCCAAAAGAGATCCATCATAAGACAAGCATCTCATTATATCATTATTGTTGATATACTTTATAGAAGAAGCCTAGATGGTACACTCATTTGATGTATCTATTTATAAGAAGCACACACAACATTACAAGAGGTAAATGGAGGTATCCGTAGTTCCCATTCTATTGGTTTAACCCTTGCTTAGAAACTTTTGATAATTGGGTATTATTGGCCAACTATGGAGAATGACACTTGCAAATTTGTTCAAAAGTGCCACAAGTGTCGAATATATGACAATATCATTGATGTAGTGGCTTGTTAGTTGAAGCCCCTTACATCATTGTATCCCTTCTCGTAATGTGGAATCGATCTTATTAGAAAGATACACCCACTATCTAGTAATGGTCATAAGTGCATCATTACCACCATTGAGCATTTCATGAAGTGGGTTGAATCAATTTTGATGACCTACATAACTAAAAAGATAATTTATAAGTTTATCCTAAACTATATCATAATTCATTATGGAGTATCTCAAACCATTATGATCAAGCATGGTACTCCTTTGAAAAACAAAAATGCCCAAGACCTTTGTGTCTAATTCCATATCCAACACCACATCTCTTCCCAATACTACCCTCGGGGTAACAGTCAAGCCGAGGTGTCAAATAAAACCATCCTCCAAATCCTTAAGAAGACATTTGATGACATTGGCTAGGATTAGCACATTCAATTAAATCCTTCCCTATGGGCTTATGAAACTAGTTTATGCATGCCTACCAGAGTCACTTCTTATTCACTAGTCTATGGAATCAGATCCATATTGCCAATAGAGGTTGAGTTACCATAATTGTGAGTATCCATAAAGAATGTCATTTTAAATTAGAATTACCGTGTGTCTCAACTACAGGAGTTGATGAAAGAAGACAAAATGACTTGAATCACTTGCAGGCACATCAGCAACGTCTCCATAAGAACTACAAAAATAAGGTTTGATTTTGAATATTTGAGGTTGGATACTTAGTGATTATGGAAAAGAAAAAGAATCAAGTTGAAAGAGAGAAGACAAGCAAGTTTCAACCTAATTAGATTGGTCCCTATATTATCACAATAGCCTATGGGTCAAGAGCTTACTAGTTGTCTACACTAGAGGGACAACCTCTATCAAACTCTATCAATAGCTTGCATCAGTGCAACTTTTACACATGACTCTCAGAGTAGACTATTTTCAAAAACTCTAAAAAATACAAAGAAAAAAAAAATTAAAAAAAAATTGTTACCTTGATGAAAACCTGTCAAATAGGTATCTTGTGTGACAACAAGAAAATAAAAATCAAGAGAAATAATTCATCCTATGGTGAAAACCACTTTGGTGGCACCTTGGGAAAGTACTATGGTGAAAACTAGGCAATTTGGCACCATTTATAGATTGTGGCTCCACTATCTATCATTATTCCTAACTAGTACCCCTTATTATTTCATCCTCATCCCATAACAATCACCTTGGTTGTCTACACGTGGCTTGAAGTTCATCATTCATCCTTGTTAGTCATCTTCCTTGTCCTAAGTCAATCCATCTTTCTCATTTCGCAATAAATTCCCACTTCTGTCCTAACCAGGGGAAATTACAATTTCACAATCTAAACAATCCTCTAAAAATCTAAAAAATCATAAAAAGTCTTGAAATTTTTGAAAAATATATATATAAAAAGTCTTGAAACGAGTCCAAAAAAATTGAAAAACATTGAAAAAGTCTCAAAAAAATAATCCTTTTGCATTTTCACAGTCATTGAATGATTTCAAACACAACAAGTCTGAGCTTTCCAAAATCAAGCTATGATCAACAAACTCATCAACAAGTCCTCAAATCAAACTAGTCAACTATCTTATGTATCGGTCAAATCAAAATCAATCATTTGGTCAAATGGTTATTATGTATTATACAAAGGATGTATTTACTCAAACTAGACAGGTCAATCTTATACGAGGTATCTCATTCTTGAAACCAGGCATCATCATCACCATCAATGTCTTTTTCAAACAACTACACAACATAGACACATAATCAGTATGGTTGTTGACTTGTTCAAATAAGTTAGTCTTATTATATCTTGATTTTTGCAATTCATATTCCTATGCATCTCTCGGATATCCAGTCAGGATGGTTCATGACTTATTTTTATTTGTCTACTATTTGTGGGATGTTTTCCATGAAGTCTAAGAAGGCATTTCGGGTGTGTGTGTGATAGGCAGGACCACATATGAGAAATGTCTCTAATGCAAAAAATATTGCAAAGGGTAACAACGCTCATGGTTTCCACTACACATACCTCAACCCTTAATGCCCAATCTTAGATGGATTGGCCCACATTCCTTGTTTGTTCAAAGTGCCTCTCACAACTAAAGGGAAAGTCCTAACTATATATTTCATATCTTAGTGGGATAACACACATATTTTTATAATAAAGTGACTCAATGATGAAATAATTTATCAAATAAGTTGGAAAAGAAAGTGGTTAATGAATTCTAAATTTCAATTAGCATTCATCTATCTCTTATAATCTAGTCATATCTATCAGTACTAACAATTCTCTTTTTCATTCCTAAAAATCATTATGATAGGTTATCATGGCACAACCAAAAAAAATGCATCTTGCATCCACAACATGTTAATACATATATCATAACCATAATCATCCATGTCATAAATCCATTCATCATATAAGTGCATAAAAAACATAAAGTCATTTGCATGCCTCTTACACACAACTTGAACAAGCCATGCTTTCTTAAGGTGGGCTTTTAATCCCATTTGAGCACATCAGCATCCTATGAGTTCATAATGAGTGAACTGGAGTAATCAAGATCCATTAATTTACATCTGCAACTTTGGTACATGATCTTCAGGCTATGCCTTCTTATCCTCTATTCGCAAGTTGTCCAACAAAATGAGGACCTCAGCCAACAAAGACATCGGCTCTGTATATGTGGATCAACATAGAGGAGGGGAGCTTGCATATACTCATCACCTTTCTATTCAAAGATAATTTAGACTTCCTCCATCAATTGTACAAGCACAGGCATACCTTCCGGGAGAATGGATGGAGTCTGCAAACCTAGATCTTGGAACTGAACCACTGATCTTGAACCCAAACTTCAATCTTTAATCTAGAATCCGAACCATAAAACTGTGTTGAAACAAACATAGAATCTAAGCTTCCAAACTGTGGTGCTTAAATCTGCATATCAAAATATGACTTTGAACTTGGCTTTCAACTGAACTTGAACTTTTTGAATTTGTAAGCTCGATTCTAAACTTTAAACTTGAACCTTGCAAACTGCATTTCAAACTTTGAACTTTGAACCTACACGATGCCTTTTGAAATATTGAATCTTGAACTTTGAACTTGTGGTTCAATGTTCAATATTTGACGATGCATATTGCATGAATGATCATAAAGGATAAGAAAATTTTGGAGGAGTTTATCTCTAGGGATCAAACTTAAAAGTTTAGAATTTGGGTGCTGAAAGCATGTTAACAACTGGCTCTGACTGAGGACATGGGTCATAAGAGACATAGAGAATCCAGCAATCTCTGGCATAAGACCAGTGCCTAGCCATTGGGGCAAATAGAGTCAAAGCATAGAAAATAGGAAGCTGCTAGCACATGGGTCGGAGAGGGAACATGACGACTACCAAAACAAAACCCCTAAACTAAACAAATCGGAAACAAGCCAAAACACCTAAACTAACCAGCACAAGCAAAATCTCAGGGAGTAGCAAGCTATTTACAAGTATATACAAGTGAGAAGAACTCACCATAAAATTAGAGCTAAGGAAAACTTACACGAAGCCATTCACTGGTTGTGAGAAGAAAGATCCCTTCCAGGAAAAAGGGCAACTCTCGAATGAGATAGCTTGGTGTAACCCACATATGGAGACCTCCTTATTGCTGCAAGCTGAGCAGAGTCTGTGGAAGAGCCTTCTGAACCAATGCTCAGCTCCAAGTAACCATATCTCATCATAGACCTCCACCTTTTGTTGAGTCCCCAGCATGGAATTTTCAAGACCATCTTCAATTGGTGGTTGAAAAAATCAGGCTCAAAGATCTTCACAAAGAAACCCATATCACCTATATGATTAGCATCCATAAACACCCATATTTTGGAAAAAATTTCAACATTTGTAACATACTTAGCATGATAAAATGCTTCATCTAGCATAGGATCAGCATGAAATGGGTAGGTTTCATCATATTTTGCTGCTACTACTTCAGAAAACATTTCATCCAAGCCAAGTGTATCAATCAAATCAACTCTTAGATTTTTTTCTCTGGAATCTTCACACACGATTGTTGATAGGAGTTCTCCAACAATTTCTTCCTCATTCAAAGAATCATCATCACTTGCAACTGCTAGATTTGGAAATCCTTGATACAAAATAGAGAAATAAGGACTTATACATGGAGCTTTCGAAGAAGGAACTCCTTTGTTAGATGGGAAGGGTGAGAGAGCAACTTCCCCAACATCCAGTAATGTCTTTGCTAAGATATCCATTGGTTTCTGGGGCTGCATTACCTTGGAAACTTGGCATTCTCCTTGCTTACTACTTGTCTCAGCATTCTCTATCCCAAGAGGGAAGAAAAAATCCTCCTCACGTGAAGGCGGTTCCCATGTATGTAAAAGAGGGTTGTCTCTAATAGTGACACCTTCATGAAATCCCATTGGTAGGTATAACGGGTTAAGCTCACTCCAAGTCACCTTATCTTCCAGCCCTTCAAATTCTATCTCACTTGTTGATCTATCAATTAGTTTGATAATGCCCCCTTCACTAGGGCATGTGAGAGGTTCTCCCTTTCGAAGCTCACTACTGTCATAAGTAATCTTGTTTACTTCTAATTTCTAAATATTGTCTAGTTGAGATCTAGTATTAGGCTACAAATCAGCATTTGAGCCTTTCAAGCACCCCATAGGAGTGTACAAGTCTTTTTTTTCTATTGATAGTTCCTTTCTTAGGAAAGAAGTAGATGATCCTTCTTTTCCCTCTACTTCCATGCATGGTGAAAAAGGATTAGGCCTCATGTTTCCAGCATGACACAATTCTTCCTCCTTTTGTTGGTGATCTAAAGACATGGATGGGCAAATCAATGGTGTCTCAAGATCCTCTTCACCAAAAATAGAGAAAACACAAACTACCGGTTCTATTGTTTGGCTGGCTGTAGTATGTGTCTTTTGCTTGAGACTTTTGAGGGCATGGTACTTCTCGTATACATGCTTCAATAGAAATGAGGAGTGATGGTCTTTGGAAGGGTAAATATTATTTCTTTTACCTTCACAAATACTCCTTTTTAAGGCACTCCACAGTTTTTGAAAGGCTTGATCTTGCACTTTAATGAAATCTTTGACTGTAGGTTTTCTCTTGAATTGCTTCTGAGGTTGCACTTATTTGTTGCTCAAAAATGAGAAATTTTGGGAGCAAAAAGAATTTGGAACAGCCACAACTCCCTTATCATCATCACGTAGTTCTTTCCTCAGTTGTAATACCTTCTTGCCATGAGCTCGCAGCAAGTTTTTTGCCTCTTCTAACTCTTTCAACTTGTGAAACCTCGCACGAATACTCCTCCATAATAGTGTGTTTACATGATCATCTTCAATGCTTATATTCATTTCAATGGATCTTGAAATGCTACTCTTATAGTATTCCCAGAAATCTTACAGCACCTTGTCATCCATCTCAAGGATTTCTTCAATTGTGGCGTTTGGTCTTTTCCCCTCTTTCATACTTCTTGGATTCAGCATGATGTGAATAGAGTTGCCAATCCTACATAAACAAGGATATCTGAAAAATGACTAAAGAAATGAATAAGGAACCAATATTTTCTTTTTCTCCCCAGTAGAGTCACCAAAAATCTGTTAGTAAATAGATTTGCCTTCTCGAAAACTACTTACAAATGACCCTCAAATGCCCAAAATAAGAAGATAAACTAACTAACAGTTGGATGAGTTATCATAGATTGATAACCCTCCTCTGAATTGCAAGGTACAGCTCCCTTCTATAAAGATTTATAGTGAATAAAATAAAAGATTATGTCTTTGACCGGAAGACACGAAGGCTATGCTAACACTCACCCATCACTATGGGATAAATGCGATTATGAGATTTACAAATTGAATAAGGAGAGAAAGACCAACAAATAGCCACAAGACCATTTATTAGACCTTTCACATAATAGAGAGAATGAAAAGAATTAAATATCTTATTTTGCAAAGTATGAGTATGTGAACCAACTGATTTATGAACGCATATGTATTGACATGATAAAACAAAACTACATTTAAAATAGGAAGAAGTGGCTTCATGACCAATTTCAATCAGAGAAATAAATATTCAAACCTCAAGATTTGATGTATATTGATTCCTCTTTATTTCAAACATACAACAAAATAACCTTAAGATCATTTCATCTCTGCTTTTATAATCAATATGCAGAAAACATAAACAAAATAAATTCTTTCCCCTTTTTCCCTGTTACAATTTTACACCAGAAAAATCTATCCTCCCCCTATAGTCTCTGGACTATCGGCTAAAAGGAACCATTTTCATCTCCCACCTTTTACAATAAATAGCATTCTTTAAAATGATATTCAGTTATTAATAACTGAATCTTGAAATAATAAAATTTCATGGCTTCTAGTCTCATCTCCTTATGACATTATCCGCATAATAGTTCAATAAATTTTTTTTACATGTGTTGACATCGAGCATACTAAGTGTTCCTTGTGTCATTTTGAAAAGGATTCTGGAAAGAGTTATTGCCACCTGAATCGCCAATGAATAATTGACTCACCTGTCCAATTGGGAACATGTGTATATTGGATAGACAGTGTATAACTCTAACTTCTAATTTTATATGATTGCTTAGTGTCAATTCCAAATATGACCATCGAGCCATATATGCTCCCATTCTAGCATCATCAAGAGACCCTCAACTGTCGGTGATATGGCTTTCTTGCAGAGGCTCGATCGGTTTGGGGTGAAAGTATCAAAGCTTCGAGTGTCTTCTAACTGGCATTACATCAAACATTTTGCACACATCTTCCATGCATGTTTCTCTGACGATGCTCATGTTTAGTTCAACATATGATTTGAGATGGGCCTTTTCAAAGATTATGGAAGGAAAACTCTATGAAGTCATGCAATGCAGTGGATCATGATGACTAGCAAGCATTTTGGCATTAATGTTCAGTTCTTCATTCTATCGAACGTTCCCTTCAAGCCGCTGCTAGTGGTTTTGAATTCACAAATTGGGCTCCTCAAACACTTATCATGCTCGGTCATTCAGTCAATGCTAAATCGACTTTGGTGAATCAATCTTCAATTTCGTTATGACTGCAAACTCCATCATTCCTAACACTGGATCATATGTATTTTACAACTTGATGATTGCGCTTAGTGTTGAATGCATGAATTGTGTGAAGTCTGTTCCATGGAGTTGATCATGATGAATGGCGGGCATTTTTTCAACTAAATGACAGTCATCCTCTCACGCCCTTTTTTTTTGGGCTCGGTTATTATGTGCCCTTGGCAATTCATGGGATATTTGTCGGTGCCTTGAGTGTCTTCTTTCATTGGTGCTTTCCATGTTGTTTGTCGAGTATCATTGACAGTCTACTATACTAGCAAATGGTTCCCATTGGCAAAGAGATCCAATGTGTTGCAATTTAGAAACACTTAGAATATTGACTTCTTGGCTGTGGAATGTTCTCCAATACCAAGCCCTCAACTCTTATGGATTTTTCATATAATGATGAAGGCATTCCCTTTAATTTGGAAGTGACTCAATGTTTTCTTCTTTTTGCTATGCTTGTGCCGATAGAGGCTATGATCACTTTTTCCCATTTTATAAAATCGGGCAGGTGAAAGGTTCTTTCGTGTTCCTCTAAATGCTCCACATTTTGTGAAGCAGTTTGGTGTGCATTCATCATCATAACCCCATTTTGAATGTTTTGATTCAAAACACTATTTATGTGCCATATACCAATAAAGCTGCAAGCTCTATATTCTGGATGGATCAACCTAACTGGAGGTGATGGCTTCACCTCTTCATGGTGCCATTTTCTTCTTAAGTCTTTTCAACCGTTATATTTGATATCCTCCTATTGAAATTATCATTCCAGATGTCGGGTTGCCATCATAGAAAAGGTTTAGCAATATCTTTCCCCTGTAATTCAAACTAAGAGCTTTCATATCGGGTCCATGTCCCATCACAACACTATGGAAACACTGACTTTGGCAAAGGGCATGATTGCAATCCACCATGTTCTCAAATTCTTTGGCACCTTCAATGCTTTGCGAGGAGGTCTTGGTTGAGCAACAAGGAGCCTCTTACACACAATTTGAATAAGCCATGCTTTCTTAAGGTGGGATTTTAATCCCGTTTGAGCACATCAGCATCCTATGAGTTCATAATGACTAAACTGGAGTAATCAACATCCATTACTTTACATCTACAACTTTGGCACATAATCATCGGGCTATGCCTTCTTATCCTCTATTCGCAAGTTGTCCAACAAAATGAGGACCTCAGCCAACAAAGACATCGGCTCTGTATATGTGGATCAACACAGAGGAGGGGAGCTCACATATACTCATTGCCTTTCTATTCAAAGGTAATTAAGACTTCCTCCATCAATTGTACAGGCATGGGCATACCTTCCAGGAGAGTGGATGGAGTCTGCAAACCTAGATCTTGGAACTGAACCACTGATCTTGAACCCAAACTTCAATCTTTAATCTAGAATTCGAACGATAAAACTATGTTGAAACAAGCATAGAATCTGAGCTTCCAAACTGTGGTGCTTAAATCTGCATATCAAATTCTAACTTTGAACTTGGCTTTGAACTGAACTTGAACTTTCTGAATTTGTAAGCTCAATTCTGAACTTTGAACTTGAACCTTGCAAACTGCATTTCAAACTTTGAACTTTGAACTTGCACGATGCCTTTTGAAATATTGAATCTTGAACTTTGAACTTGCAGTTCAAGGTTCAAGATTTGACAATGCATATTGCACGAATGATCATAAAGGATAAGAAAATTTTGGAGGAGTTTATCTCTAGGGCTCAAACTTAAAAGTTTAGAATTTGGGTGCTGAAAGCATGTTAACAATCATAAAAATTCTTGATTACTGTGATGCGATGTGAGATTTCATCCTCTCACAAGCAATATAGTCTTTAGGGTCGAGCTAAATAAATAATTGCAGTATTAAAAGTTCAGTGTCTGTCTTTCAATTTGAGCTATCATTTTCACCAGATTTATGAAAGTTTTTTTTTTGCATTAATCATTACTGAAATAAGCAGATCATAGAACTCGACACAATTAATTTCCAAAATAAAGTAAAAGAAATATAATTGTTCCCTATGAGCAATAAGAACCAAATAAATGACATTTAACTACCATTAAAGAAATAGAAAATGAAAAAGGTACAGAAGAATTATTCTTGTCAAATAAAGTTTTAACGCTAGTGACTTTATCTTGATCTTAGTAATGATATAGAAGCCTTTAAAATTTGAAAAATAAATCTGTGTAGTATTTGTGCCATGTCAGCATACTTGTCAGGCTACAAAATCAGGGGAGCACAACTCCTTTCATTCAATCATTGAGGGAAAAGAAGAGAGATCCACGTTATCAAACAAGAGAGATCAACACCTTTTTGATCTCACAAGTTATCTCATCATAGAAGAATTTAGCATGCCAACAACGCTTGTCGATACCATCCAAAATAGAATGACTACATTCCTCATGTACTAGCAACCAATACGCAATAAAATCTTGAAGATGGTTGCAAGCTTCTCCTATCAGTTCCTGCAAGCTAGCGAGTAGCGTGAATTGCTAATGCCTTCAATATGGATTTATCCCCTTCATGGAAATACTATTTCTTTTAACATCACAGCTCATTAGCCTCCTGTCAATTTCGCTGTGAGTCTGCCCTTTTTTCCCCTTTCTTGTGTGAAGACTAGATAATCTGTATATTCTGCCTTGCCCAAAACGTTGGGTTACAGTGATTTAAATAGAGATTGTTACAAGCAGAGAAAGCAGCAACAACTGCAGAAAATAGAAACAGCTAAAACAGAGTTTCTAAAGAAGAAGATTCTTTCTAAAGAAGAAGACTCTTTCTATTTGTGAGGAGATCATCCGGATAATCTGCGATTTCCGTGATCAGTGTTGTTTGTTTCCATATGCCCCCGCAAGTTGAGCGTGGGTTCTTGTACGATCAACTTGTCCCGAAGTAATGCAAACCGAGTAGAGCTCAACCCATTAGTGAAGACATCTGCAACCTGATCTTTGGTAGAGATGAATCGAACATCGAGACCTTTGTTAGCAACTTTCTCATGAACGAAATGATAATCAATCTCAATATGCTTAGTCCGTGCATGAAAGACTAGATTAGCCGTGAGATACGTAGCACCAAGATTGTCACACCATAGAACAGGGGGAGCAGTAGGAGAATATCCAAGTTCAGAGAGGAGGGATTGAATCCAAATTAGCTCAGCAGTGGCTATGGCAACTCCTCGATATTCAGCTTCAGTACTAGACCTTGAGACGGTCTTTTGTTTTCGAGCACTCCATGAAATCAGGTTTGGGCCAAGGAAGACGCAGTAACCGCTAGTAGAATGGTGGTCATCAGGGAAGCTAGCCCAATCTGAGTCAAAAAAGGCATGAAGAGTGAGAGGGCTAGACTTGCTGAGTTGCAATCCATAAGAGAGAGTCCCCTTCAAGTACCGTAGGATACGCTTGACAGCATTCCAATGATCATTAGTGGGCTGCTGCATAAACTGACAAACCTTATTAACGGCAAAAGCA
>MU225217.1:2665158-2690221 GCA_018584345.1 Thuja plicata | reverse complement strand
TTCATCTAAATATACCTATTCACCATATCAAGAACAATTAATTTCCCAAAAGAGTCAAGAAAATATTACATCAACCCTAGCTCTTCCTTCAATAATTGTATCAAAAGAACACATATTCCTTTAATTACGAAAGCTCCTAATTTCATCAATATAGTTAGCCCCTCAATACATATGCAATAAATTCATCATTTTGACTCTATAAGAATGAGTACTACCATGGTAATATCTCACTCCTTTTTATAATGCCAGAAATTCAATTTCAACTTATCAAAGAGTAATTGATTAGACAAAGCAATAATGACGTGAATTTAGGAAAAATAGAGTGTTAAACCCTTTCAAATCAATTAAGTAACCTAAAATCACTATTAAAAGTATGTATAATGACAATTTTTAAAGGTAGGATTAGGAGGCAAGGTTAGCTACTACCAACACTTAATGTACCTAACAACTTATCGTAATACCTTGAGTCTTTCAAGGAGTATAGCAAGAAGGTGACATAAAAGTATTAGGAATTCATTAACATTTCTTTATTAGAAATATATCCACAATCTATGAAAGTAATCAAGAGACACATTCATTAATTATAGAATGTAAAACATAAGTAATTGATGTAAGACAACTTAATCATAGAAGAATAAGTATTCTTTTGTAAAATAAAGTAGCATGAATACCAAGAACATAGTTCTTATATCTAGGATCCTATCTTAATACAATGATAAAATCAAAAGAAAACTATGCAAGACACTAAGCAATAAGTGAGCTGTGAGTCCCAGAGTTCCCAGTGTGGCAACCTAGGGCTCTGATACCAAAATTTAATGCCCAAAATTTACACCCAAAAATGCAACAAATTGTTTTTTGAAAAGGACCAGTAAGGTCTTAAAGATCATAGTTGAGTGGTAACCGAGTTTACTAAGCTAGGTCAAAGCATACCAGATGAAGTTCTAGGTTGCACATAGGGTTAAGGGAAAACATGTCCCTACGACAACATCCCTCAACCCTAAAATTATTAAACTATGCTCAGGTTATTTTGGATACACTAGTTAGGTTTGAGAACTACCAGTTCCATGAGTAAGGGGGGGCAATTCCAGGGGTTACCTAAGAGTGTTCTGCTAAAGAAATTTTCCTAATAGGTGAAACGATTACTTAGACCATTTAATCTAACATTAATCAGGTTGTCCATAAAATTCATTCTTTTTCTTATAAATAGAGTTTAAAGATGTGTTTGAATATTAAATTTGTAAGAGCTTAATGGCTTAACATATCCATAAGTTTTCCCCTAACTAATATAAATCCAAATACCTTAAAAGGTTTAGGTAATCTTTTTAAAGGCCCTTTTTCGATATTAATCTAGAATATTTAGTTCAACTATAATTCATTTTAAAATAACATACCATTTAAACTAAATCAGCATTTCATGATTCTACTAAATATAATATTTATCTGTAATACAAGAATGCAATGGAACAACCTAAAGCAAAAGCATTTCATAGTATTCAAATGACAATAATAAGGAGATGTTGCATACCTGGCTTTTCTCTTCCTTGATTGTGTATCATATTCTCCTTGCCTCTCTATTTCTTGCATCTATATATATTGCTACACAGATAGATGCATGATATAAAATTCATTGATGATTACATACACGGTTGTAAGATAAGCCACATCAATATCATAGCGATATCAATCATAAGTTATTTGAAACTAGTTTCAAAAAGAGATGCAACTATGCAAAATATTGGTAAGGAGTGTCAAGAACAAGGAAGAACTCAAAGTACAAGACCTAAGGGCTAGATCTAATGCCTCGGAGGCTCCTCGTAGATGGCCTTGCCTATGTAACTTGCAGAGACATCATAGTTCAGGTTTGCAAAACTTAAACCAATTCGTACTAGGTATGCCCTAATGGGGTACAAACTACTTTAGAAATCAATGTGGCATATGTTAGGGAGTGTGAATGAATGCTAATATATTTTCATGAAAACAATTATCACTATTTGATTTGTTGTAGAAAACTATGTAGAAAATTACATAGTTGAATCTTGAAAACAATAGTGAAAAACAATATCACAAGGACAATATCACTATTTGACTTGTTGTAGAGTAATGTAAATATGTGTCAATGTGCGTCAGCAATAGTAGTGTAAAGAATAACTATTGATCATAATAATTCTAATAGCACTGTAATGAGTAATGATAGCAGTGTAAAGAATAACTATAATAATTCTAATAGCACTGTAAAGAGTAACGATTGATCATAACAATTCTAGATTACTGTGATGCACTGTGAGATTTCATCCTCTCACAAGCAATATAGTCTTTAGGGTCAAGCCAAATAAAGAATTGCAGTATTAAAAGTTCAGCATTTGTCTTTCAATTTGAGATATCATTTTCACCAGATTTATGAATTTTTTTTTTGCATTAATCATTACCGAAATAAGTGGATCATAGAACTCGGCACAATTAATTCCCAAAATAAATTAAAAGAAATATAAATGTTCCCTATGAGCAATAAGAACCAAATAAATGGCATTTAACTACCATTAAAGAAATAGAAAATGAAAGGTACAGAAGAATTATTCTTGTCAAATAATAGTTTTAATGCTAGTGACTTTATCTTGATCTTAGTAATGATTTAGAAGCCTTTAAAATTTGAAAAATAAATGTGTGTAGGATTTGTGCCATGTCGGCATACCTGTCGGGCTACAAAATCAGGGGAGCGCAACTCCTTATGCTCAATCGTTGAGGGAAAATAAGAGAGATCCACGCCGTTAAACAAGAGAGATCAACACCTTTTTGATCTCATAAGTTAGCTCACCATATAATAATTTAGCATGTCAACGACGCTTGCCGATACCATCCAAAATAGAACAACTACATTCCTCATGTACTAGCAACCAATACGCAATAAAATCTTGAAGATGATTGCAAGCTTCTCATGTCAGTTCCTGCCAGCTAGCGAGTAGCCTGAATCGCTAATGCCTTCAATATGGATTTATCCCCTTCATGAAATGTCATTTCTTTAACATCGCAACTCATTAGCCTCCTATCAATTTTGTTGTGAGTCTGCCCATTTTTCCCCTTTCTTGGGCGTTGAATATCCCTCACAGCCATCACACAGCTTTCTCATCAATCAGTCCAGATGTAGCAGATGACATCTAGCAGCGGTTCGATCCTCATCCCCAAATGGGTCAAGCATGATCAATGATCAATGGTTTTATCTATACCGTTCACTGAACAAACAACTAGAATTGTTCACTGCCAAACGTTCTTTTACCCATGCTTACCATCTAAGTGAATATCTGGCACCCGGGCTTATGAATCATAACCCTACTGCCCCAATATGGGCACCTTCAATTGATTCATTTCAATATGCATCCAGCTCAGCTCAGCATTCAACCTTCTTTGTTGATAAAGCATTTTCATCAGTTACTCGACCTACTTATGTTAAGCCCTGACCAAATTCCAATTCGGCCAACACTACTTTCAAACTTTAAGCAGGAACAATACGCTACAAGATACTGGCTCATACATGCCATGTTGGTAATGGGTGTTGATATCCAACACCACCAAATCCATGACAAGGAGCCACGACCACCCATGCACTGCTCCCCATTGCAAACCACCTGCACCTCCAGAATCCATCTTCCCCCACCAGAAATACTCTCCCTATCCGTCATTTCCTTCCCAACTTCTGCATTCTCTCTCCCAAAAAGCCCCCACACCCAACAGATTGCTCCCTCTGCTTATGCGTCATCCGACATACCCAATGCCCTCTCCCTCTCTCCATGTTTCTTTCACCATCCCTTCAACCACTCCTGAATAACCTCAAACCCATGGAAGCTTCCCACTAACCTTGGTCCACTCACATACTTTAATTACTTCATTAATGGACTTAGTCTCTTTAGTGCTTACAGTATCAACCTTTTGAAAAAAAAATACTCTAATCAATAAAAATCTTAGAATGACCTTGATTTATAATTTTCATATCAAGGAGTACTATTAAAGAACTCATTATTTGCGTCAATGCAATAGAATAAATAAACACTAGCATTGTGTTCTACTTTTCTATTTCTATTCTTTTTATAAATAATAGTTAATGCAACATTAACTTTCATTAAGGAAATACTTATAGAATATGAGGACTAAATTTCACCTTCTATGATCACATATAATATGACCGTAAGTTTAAAGTATTATATTAAATATGAAATTTCCTTTGTTTGATTAAGGTATACATATAATTTATAATAATTATAATGATATTTATTTAACTCGATATTCCCATACAACAAATAAATGTGGAATAATAATCTATTTCATCTAGGGATAAACAATTGGGCTTGAATGCCTCAATAAAGATAGAAGGTTTAGATACCTACATAAAAATCATTCTTTCTAATATTATCTGAAAGAGAGAGCAATAATCTATAAATTAAAGTTTCTTCAAGTACTAAAATTGTCATTTGAATTTACATTGAGGCTAACTATTGTAACAAGATGTTTAAGACATATCTTAATTTTAATCTTCAATTTTTTTTCCTTTTGCACACAAGAATAAATATTACCTTAATGTTATCTCTAACATCCTCTTTAATATCTAGACCAAAGTAATAACTATCTAGCAATTACTCAAATGAAGGTGATCATTATTGATACCAAGGTTGAAATACTTTTGATCATCAAACCAATAGTTATAATAAGATCTTATAAGCCCCATGAGAAAAACCAAGGTATAAGATAAGAACACAATAGGAATCCTCACTATTAATTAATAATAGTTGATCATGTTATTTATTACATATTTAGACTATAGTATAGAAGTATCCATAATATTATTAATTAATTCCATGCACAGTATTTCAATATCTGATTTAGGTCTAATCAAACAAACATCAAAACTTATTAAGATAGAAAAATCACACAACTCTAAAGCATTGATATGGAGGGGTACTACACTTATTGATATCATATTAATCTATATAAAATGATAACTAATAGTTTGGATATCCTAGACCAAATTTTAAATATATGGAAACGGCTCCATTGATTTTGAAACCTTAAGGCTCGATTGTCTGAATTTATTATCATGTATCAAAGTAAATAGTTCACAGTGCAATATTTGAAAGTAATCACATAAAAAAGGTTGTCAACCGTTAATTCCATCCAATTTTATCATTATCCTTCACACTATGGAAATTATCAAAATTCTTAAATTAACATTCACATTATAAAGAAACTACAAGTGGCATAGAAGGAAATAAACATATGCTAACTAGGTGATTTGAAGCATTAAAGTAATGTACTTACCTTCTCATTGCCCGAATTTATTTATTACACTCACTTCTTCATTTCATTTTCCATGATAGGGTCAGTGAGGCACTACAAAAGAAAATAACTTATGCAAATGTGGCTAAACTAAAATCAATTGCACATGTTAAACTAGCACTTTTGTATCCAAAAATGTAACTGTGTCACTTTAGAAAATATTGCAGTTTAGCTAAGGAAAATTACCAGGTAATTGTGTCGCTTCCACCATGATTGCAATGAATGTGACCTACACTTGTGGCTCAATTAGTAGTCTACCTATGACCTAGTCCTATGAAATCACAAAAAATGAGAAATTAAATGCATAAATTTATGCATATGTAGCGGTGTTGGAAAGTCTCCTAGAAGTTGATAGGTCATGACCCAAACATTGATGTGAACTCCATCCTCATCCTTCACCATAGCTCTCTAAGATCACTCTGAGACCTTTTTTCTCCAATAGTTCCACCAAATGTTATGAGTGCAAATGACCCCTAAGACCCTTTTTACCCCCCAAGTCCTTCTTTATGGGTGTGCACCCATCCCATTTGAACTGTCCATGTATCCTTTTAACTTTCACAACCCATAACTTTTGCGTCCGACCTCCATTTTCCAGTCTATCAATTACATTGGGATCTTGAGAATTATGTCAACAAAAATAGCCCATAATTATATCTTTTGCTCACTTTCTTGAGAGGGGACCATAATACCTAGTCAATATTGTGATCCCACTAGGGCATTTTGGGGCACAATTTCCACTAATTATTCTTTGAAACAACACCTAAAAATGCATCACCTCAAAGAGGGGCAAAATGTAGACACCTAGAATTGACTTGTTGTCTATGCACAATAACTTTACTAAATTTATGTTACTCCAATTACACATTGAAGTTGTCAGTAGTTATCAAGTAGACATAATGGATAGATGGTAACAAAGTCACATACAAGACAGTCGGTATAATCACCGAAGTACAAAGTTAACTGAGAGCATTGATCACACCTAGAGTTAACCTTGTACAGTGATACTCGAGCTGATAGATTATACTAAGTAGTAGATAACACCGAGCTACACAACATAACCAAATACCAGTATAATCAAGATACACAAACAACACCAAGCACCGAGAGACAACATTAACTGAGTGGAACAGAGGCCACTTAAAAGTTTTTTATGGCACATTATTCTATGTAATAACTTTTTAGCCAACCTAGATAATGGTTTACACAATCAAGGAGGATATTAATTATGAATTTAGAACATTAATTATTTATGTCTCCTATGTGTAGATGATCAAGGTAAATTATGTACACCATTGATCTTAGGTTAGGGATGTAATTGTTAAGCCCTAATTAGGTCATAGAATTTGATATATAAATGTATAGATGTCAATTTAATTAACGTATGTTGATCAAGAAACGATCAAGTAGCCACCATACTACAGACATTAGAGATTGGACAAGGGCTTTAAGGACAGAGACTACATTGCAGAAATTAGTTTATAGAACTAAGGCAAGGCTACCGAGAAGAACAGAGCAGAAGGTATTATCATTTACATTGAGGTGGTATGTTTTGTATGTACTTAATGGATCTATATCAGCAATATTGAGATTGTATATGTTTCAGATCAAATTTCCGTTACTCTCTAATAATTGTAATAGACCCCTAAATCTCTTAACATAGTAGACTTAACCGTCTTATTGTAAATCTCTTAATTGAGTGCACACATACTTTGTGTTGCAAAATCCTCACACGAGGTAGATCTAATTGATCTTATTGTTACTCCTAATAGGGTAAGATCATCAGAAGTGATCATTCTTTGTAAGCTTTAACAGGCTACTTTATTGCTGCAATAGTGAAGTTTTGTGGGTCTCATCCCTACCGTAGTTTTTACCTTCTAATAGGGGTTTTCTGTGATACCAAAATACTAGTGTCATGAGTACTTAATTTTATGTATGTGTATTATTTACTTTACATTCATTTACATTTTAGTGGTGATACTATATGTTTGGTGTATGCAATCTACTCAGTTGGTTATTACAGAACAGTGGTTACGAAGAATTGATTAAAAGTTTTTAAGGGTACGAATTCACCCCTCCCCTCTCAGTACACACACCTCTACATTATGCCAATAATTGGTATCAGAGATAGTTCTCTTGTCTATAAGGTTTAATCACTGAAGATAAAAGATCTTACAATGGAAAGGTATACACTTGATAAAACTATTGAAAAATAGAAATTACAGTTGCAGATCTATTTCAAACAATACAAGGAAGCTAAAGAGAAACTCAAGGAGATGTTGATTAAGAGAAAGGACATGGCACTTCACTGTCGTGAGACTAATTATAAGGAAGAAGAGATTCATGACCCATTTGTCACATCTAGATCTGAATCTAGTAGCATATCTGATGCATCTAAAGGTATCATATCAAAGCTATTTGAGAGCAATCAACAGCTTACTGAACAAGTGAAAGTACTGCAAATCAGACAAGATACACAAATGGTTAGAATGGTTGAAGTCTTGCATGATGCAAATAAAGCTGAATAAGATAGAAACATGGTTGTTGATGATAGAAGACAGATGAGTGAAAAGTTACAAAAAAAAATCTGAGATATTGACATTTACTAAACATTACTTTGAGATCACGAATCAGGTAGTTGCTATGAGTCATGAAGCAAACCGAGTAAATACTGAACTTGCAAGAAAAATAGAAGACATTGGTGTATTGAGAGAAGAAAATAAGAAACTGAGAAATGAATTGAAGATTTCACAACAACATAATGAAGTGATTAAGAGATTTGAATAAATCACTAAGAGAATGGATGAATTTATGAACTATCAAAGAATATTGAACAACAATACCAGATTAGGGTATACCGAGCAAGAAGAATCATCAAATCAAGGTGAACAAAGGAATGTATACTCAAATCCTAAGCCTAAGAAACCTTCTTGCCATCATTGTGGAAAACTAGGCCACACATCAAATGTTTGCAAAAGCAAAGCAAAAGGTATTCCTAGAAACCCTCCTAAATTCAATGGTATTTGCTATAATTGTAATAACCATGGACAACAAGCACATGAATGTAGATCCAAGTTGAAAAAACCACAGAAGAAACCATACATGGATAAATACTGTCAAATTTGCAACATGCATGGTCATACATCTCAAGCATGCAGAAATAACACAAAGCAAATCTGGAAGCCTAAAGGACAAGAAAAGGTAAATCAAATGAGAAGACAAGGTAATGCTTATGCATGGGATTACAACACTTGGAGTAGTTGTACAGCATGTGGTAAATATGGACATATAGCAGAAAATTGTATGAGACAATGGTGAACCAAGTCTAGGAATTGGTCAAACTTTGGAATGACATGCTCACACTGTCACAGAGTCAGTCACTTAAGCAGAGATTGTGCATACCGAATAAACACTTATGGGAATGGAAATAAAATTGAAGAAATCGTGAGGATCAGAAATCAAAAGTGGAAAAGAGCATCAAATGATGATGCAGGACCAAGCACAATAGTCAGTGACACTTCATCTGATGGATTAGGTGGCTCCACCTTCTCCAACTAAGCAATACAAGCAGATATGGAACTATGTTTTGCAATGCTATATCTTAAATCATTTCATGTATTTATTGTACATATGCCAAATTAGTATGAATAAAGATGCACCGTGGCATTACATGTTTTATTACTTTGGTCTAGTTGAGTTGGTTAATATGTACCAAGTTAGAACTTTCAGATAGTAAATATGTGAAGAGACAACCAAGTTGATATGGCCACCGAGTAAATGGTATACTCACCGAGCTGAAGTATCATCAGTGTTAACTGAGCATGATGTTTGTTCACTGAGTGGTTGGTGAAAAACATTTATTGCACCCCCCTAAGTCATTTTTTATAAATTTGGTTGATGTGAACTCATTTTTTCACAACGCAATCACAGAGCAGAACAGAGAAAAGAGAGCTAAGTTGTAGCAGAGCATTTTCGATCATCCTTCAAAGATTTAAGCACATTCCAAGCACACAAACATTAGTCACTATGCATTCTTCCCTCACCAAGTTATTCAAGTATCTTTTACGGAAACCCTAAAACAAAGATCGTGGCATCTACATCTCGAACCATGAAAGCAAAGCTGGATAAGGATAAAAAGGTTATTTTGGTGAAGAAATCCACCTGCACAGAACCAGACTACAAGATCCGTCCACAGGTTGCAACCCAACTAGATGATAAAGGTGCATTTTCATCTATCCCACCTAGGGTTTTACTAGTACAAGATGTATGTGCCTACATACACTGTAAAATAGGTGAAATCAGAGACTTTGACCTTATGGCCACATACCAATCATTATGCATAGATAGAAATTTGAAAGAAGATCATAAACATCTGGAGGTTAAAGGGTTAACTAATGCCCTAAATTTTATGAAGGTCTTTCACAATGAATGGATCCACATTGTTCTAAGAAGAGTACACGATGGAAATCTCTAGCTGGATGAGCCCAAGAAGATAACCAAAGATGTAATTCACACAGTAACAGGATATCCTATATCTGACAAAACTAAATCCCTAAGGAACCTACCAAGAACTGAGTTAGAGAAGCTAACATTAGTCGAGTGGGACAGAATAGGTTTGAAGATCAACTGCATCAGTAAACCTGAACTGAGGTTCAATGCCTATGCCATTGGGTATAAGATATTCCATTCCAGCAGACCAAACAATGTACCATGTGGAGCTATTGACATTGCCAACAAAATTGTCAAGAAAGGACTACAACTTGATCTTTTTGAGTTGTTGCAGAGGCAACTAGAAGAAA
Source organism: Thuja plicata (assembly GCA_018584345.1). Classification (NCBI taxonomy): domain Eukaryota; kingdom Viridiplantae; phylum Streptophyta; class Pinopsida; order Cupressales; family Cupressaceae; genus Thuja; species Thuja plicata. The sequence continues at coordinate 2,680,103 of MU225217.1, read as the reverse complement.
ATATGAGAACCATAAGATCAAAAAAGTCAAATACATGTAATTTTGGTTCACTACTACTTTGCATATTCTTCTCCTTGCATAATTTCTTTCCCTCAATCGGTAAAGTAAAGTGGAAGTCAAACAGACCAGTTACAATACAAATCGATGAGATGATTACAAGTCTAGGGAAGAACTTTGAACCTGTTATGAATTAATACTTTGCTAAGTTCAAAGCTAGGATGGAAAAGTGATCCAGAATTCCTATGCAATTAGTATAATAATACAAAGATGATATATGTTTTGTAGTAGACATAGATACAACTTTAATCAAAGCAGTAGATCCGAGGACAGCATGGTTACCTCCAATGGACTATGAGTTAGATATTGACATTGCTTCAGAGGCTATTGAGAAACTGTTGAATGAGCATGTTAACAAATATGCCATGAGATTTGGCACCTATGATGAAGCAAAGACCTGAATATCAATTAATTTACAAGTTCAATAATTGGGTAGGAAAAAGACTAAAATTGTCAAAACTTTGAAGAGAAAACTTGCAATCACAGATGAAGAATTGGATAAATCCGAAGATGAAACCAAGGTGCAGACCTCAATTGGTCAAGAAGAAGAACCTGAACATGAGGTTGATGCAACTGAGTCAGATGAAGCACCAGTTAAGGCACCCAAGGCCAAAAGGGAAAAAAATTACAAAGACTGAGTCTGCATCAAAGACCAACTCGCAATCGATGACTAAGGATTCACCACCTTTGAAGAAAGGTGTAGCAAAAATAGAAGACCCTCACCAAAGTTCACATACCAGACCAGGAAGCAGAAGGGTACTACCGCACCAATACAAAAGAGGAGATATGTATGAAACAAATATGAAAAGGATGATTCTGATGATAATCCAGATCAATTCAAGGTTGTACAGAACAAGACATCACAGACTATTGATGAGATTGTAGAGGCAATCAAGACAACTAGATAGTTAGGACATCCAATGATACAAGCATATTCTGATTTGACTACCGAGCACAAGGATAAACTCAAAGAAGCAATCATAGGTATGATGATCAACTTCAAACAAGCTCTAGTTGAATTTTCTACTTCTATTCCATCATAATTATATGATAAAATATCAGCAAGATGGTCCTATGCACTTCAAAATGAGAAACAGATCAAAGAAGCAGCTCTCACTCTTATTAAAGTTGAATGCACAGTTGAGGAAATACATGATATAATGAAACAGTATGCCAAGCAATTTCTGAAGAAGGCAAAAATGTTGAATATTTTTCAAGGAAATATGAAGGAAGTAGATATTGAGAGCACACAAATATGGAATCAATTATTGAATCCACCTGAGGACATCCAGGATACCAAGGAAGTAAATGATGTTGCATCTACTAGACTAAATACAGAACCAATAACAATTAATGATGTAGCAATTGATGATTCATTAGATAGTATTTCTGAACTCTTGACTAATTTAGGTCACCCGGAGATCACAATAACTGATGTAACTGAAGGTGATCTGGATGATAAGGCCAAGGAAGATGATTCAATTGGAGAAACCAAGACTATAGATGAGCAAGACACATCAGAGGTCGCCCGACCAAATGTACTAGGCCAGTTACCTATTTTGGTCAAAGCAACTAAAATTGATACTACAACATAGAAAAACACACCCGAAGAGATTACAAATACAAATGACAACAAGGGTGAAGATTAAGGTAAAGAGACTGAGTGTAGTGGTGGAACAACACAAGGTGATGCACCTAAAGATACCACTTATGCTACATAAGAGAAAGGTGAAGGTAACACAGAGACTCCTAAAAAGATAGTAGATACATCTACTACAGACACAAGGTCAGCAACCAAGGCACCTCACCAATTCATCACACCGAGTACCAAGAAAGCAAAGCCATAAACTGAACAAAAGGCTCAGTTAACATTAGCTCTATCTCCATCAAATATTCAAGGAAAGAAAAAGAAGAAGAAGAAAGGAAACAAGGAAGCTGTTACATTGGATGAAATCGTAGAAATTCCTGAATGGGATCCAAGGACACTTGATCTAGAAACATTGAAGAAATATGGTGAACTTTGCACCTAAAAAGCAGCACAGGACAAATTGAGACAAGAAGAAAAGAGTACACAAGTGCTAGAAAAAGCAAAAGAGATTCTAATGCAAGTTGTACCAGATATCAACATTGATGAACGAGCCCCATACTTGAACAACTTGGACTTCTCACTGGGGCAATTGATAAACTTGACACTGATGTCAAGAAAAAATTACAAGAGCAAGTAGAGAAGAAGATCCAATATAAAGTTACCGAAAAGATCATCCAGGCAGTGGCAGTCAATAAGGTAACTCTGTCTAAATTTGTAAGTGGTTTATAAACTGTTATATCTAAAGTCATTACAATTCTACAATAGTTATGCACTCTAGATCACTTCACTACTAAGGTTAGTGAAAAGCTAAATCAAATAGATCAAGATCTAAAGGATAGTGAAAATAGTCTATCAACCGAGCAACATGCATTATAGATGCATTACAACAAGGTACTTCAAAACCAGCAGTTGAGACAAGACTTGAAGAAAGAAGAGGAACAAATCAGAGAACAAGTAATCGAGCTCCAAGCAACATTACTACCGCATTTAGTTATGATGCAAAAACATTTGACATTGGAAAAGAAATTGATTGCCACCCCAAAATTGTCAGTGAAAGAAAGAATATATGATATGCATGCTTAGCTAAATTTAGAGCTACTAACCCTCAAGCATTTAAAGGAGGAATGGGAGAAGTTACTTGAAACTCTCAAGAATGCCCATCCTAATATTTTTTACAAACTGTAAGTTATACTCCTTTTGTCATTATTTTCAAAAAAGGGGAAATATATGTATATATGTATAGTAAAGGGGGATACTATAATCTAGATGAGTTCATATACATATACCGAGTAGATACAAAGGGGGAGAGCATATAAAAAGGGGGAGTCACTATGTATAGTATTATGTACAGTAATAATTGTTTGATACTAATGCCAAAGGGGGAGAATGTTACTCCAATTGCACATTGAAGTTGTCATTAGTTATCAAGAAGACATAATGGACAGACGATAATAGAGCCACAAATAAGATAGTCTGTATAATCACCGAAGTGCAAAGTTAACCAAGTACAGTGATACCTGAGCTAACAGAATATACCGAGAAGTAGACAACATCGAGCTACACAACATAACCGAATACCAGTATAACCAAGATATATAGACAATACTGAGCACTGAGAGACAACATTAATCGAGTGGAACAAAGGCCACCTAAAAGTTTGTTATGGAACATTATTCTATGTAACAACTTTTTAGCCAGCCTAGATAATGGTTTACACGATTGAGGAGGACATTAATTACGGATTTACAACATTAATTGTTTATGTCTCCTATGTCTAGATGATAAAGGTAATTTATGTACACTTTTGGTCTTAGGTTAGGGATGTAATTACTAAGCCCTAATTAGGTCATATAATTTGATATATAAATGTATACATGTCAAATTTTGTAATGTATGTTTATCAATAAATGATCAAGTAGCCATCATACTACAAACATAAAAGATCAAACAAGGGTTTTAAGGATAGAGACTACATAAATTAGTTTACATAACTAAGGCAAGGCTACCAATCAGAATAAAGCAGAAGGTATTATCATTCACATTGAGGTGATATGTTTTGTATGTACTTAATGGATCTATATCAGCAATATTGAGATTGTAATATTTCAGATCAAATTTTTGTTACTCTCTAACAATTGTAATAGATCCCTAAATCTCTTAACAGAGTAGACTTAACCATCTTATTGTAAATCTCTTAACCGAGTGCACACATACTTTGTGTTGAAAAATCCTCACATGAGGTAGATCTAATCGATCTTATTATTACTCCTAACAAGGTAAGATCATCATAAGTGATCATTCTTTGTAAGCTTTAACAGGCTACTTTATTGCTGCAGTAGTGAAGTTTTGTGGGTCTCATCCCCACCATAGTTTTTACGTTCTAACAGGGGTTTTCTGCGATACCAAAATACTAGTGTCATGAGTACTTAATTTTATGTATGTGTATTGTTTACTTTACATACATTTACATTTCAGAAGTGATACTATATGTTTGGTGTATGCAATCTACTCAGTCGGTTATTACAAAGCAGTGGTTACAAAGAATTGATTAAAAGTTTTTAAGGGTACTGATGCACCCCTCCCCTCTCAATACACACGTCTCTCCATTATCCCAATAATTTCATCTCAATTGATTAAATAATCTTTATTATTTATTTATTTAGTGTCATTCCACTATATTCAAATTTCAAAATCAGCTTTTCCCCCTATTTCCATAATTGAATAATTTAAATCAATTTTTTAATATTTAGTGTCCAATTATTATTCTTTAGAGATTCTTCAATTATTCTTCTATTAATTAATTAAATATTTTTTATTATTTAATTAATCTCTTATCTTCACAATTAATTAAGTTATTGTATTGCTTAATTAATACTTTCCTCATTGTTATTATTACATTTATATGATAACTGTAACTAATGAATCTTTCCTCTTAAAATTAAATAAATGAAAATTTATTTAATTTACTAATTCATTCTTCTCCTAAATAAATAAATAAATTTTTTTATTATCCTCATGTGTAATTAAATAAATTTTCTAATATATTTAATTTTAATCATTCTTCTAGTTCTAACTAACACTAAGTCTTAGTCTTACTATTCAATCACCTTTTCTGACTAGTCAATCAATTTAGTCATCTCTCAAACAATTTAGTCAACTATCTAATCAAATTCAATTCACTCACAATCAAATGAGTTAACAAGTCAATCTATCCACTTCACTATCCAATCAATAGAGTTCAACTCTTCAATCAAACCTAGTTGACACTTTAATATATTTTAGTCATCTCCTCAATCATAAAATCTTGATTGAAATCCAGAATTTGTATATAATGAGAGCTAATTCTCATAATTTAGAACCATGTAATTTGAATTCTCATGTTGTCCAATTAAGCGCAAACTAAGAGCCCACATATTGCATTGAGAAAGAGAATAGCAATGGAGATATTTGGTTTGAATTGCATTGTTTTGGATTAAGGAAAAATCGGGTTTTGAGGGGAGCCCCGAAACCCCTTACAAATGATTACAAGAGATATTCAATAAAAACTACCATAGAAAAACACTGCCAGCAAAAAGGAAACTAGCAGGACAAAATGAGAAACCAAGCCAGAAACCAAAAGCAGAACAAAAAGTATGGACAGACAAAATACTAGGCCAAATCTTTTAGAGTAGCTGCCTCTTCCTCTTCAATGATAGTAACATAATTTGGGATCTCCTTGAGGGCCTGAGCAATCTTCGGGATAGGCACCTTTGTTTTTAGAGTTTGAATTGTATTGTTGTTTTCAATTGATTTCATTATTTTATATGCATTCAATTATTTGTCTTTCTCTCTTGATATTTAGGGATACTAATTGTGACTAATAGATCTTTGTGGTTTGATCTTACTATGTTGTTCTAGGTTCCAGGACTAAATTTACCCTAGTATAAGTAAAATCATAGAGATAAGAGTACTATCATAAGGAGTTGATAATTGTATGTATATGTATGCATAGACATTAATATAAATATATTTATGCTTGTATGTATATATACATATACCGATATATTATTTCTATTATCAATGTAAATACATATTTTCTATTTTATATAGTCTTCACCTCATAATAAACTATTGATAGACAATATACATGGTATTACTCAAATACATAACTAAGGTTTAACTTAAATAGTTGAAAAATTAACAAACATGAAATTCATCTAGTAAACTAGCAAACCCTATCAACAAGCCTATAATTTTTATCACAATACCTATCAACAAGGTCTACAGAAGTTCATGTTTAATAGCAAGCCAACATATAACTCTAAGCATTGGAACATATTTATAGGGTTCCATTTGGAGAACCTATCATTAACATATATAGGCTCATTCAAGCATTATCTCAAAACCTTAATTGTCTAAACATTCAAACAATAGTCATAGAAAATAATTACCACAATAATCATAAACCTTTATAGTTCATTCGTTAATAAACACATATCCCTAATAAATAATATAGACCTATAGTGCAAGGTCAATCAAACATTAAACATAGTGGCTTATAATGCAAACTCATTTGAGAAATAGACATAGTGATTGATAATGTAAGCTTCATTCAAGAAATAATAGACTTATATAATGAAAATTAATTAGTTAATACTTTCGCAAGACACATTACACAAGTATCTCAACAAGGTAATCAGTAGACCTATGAGGTATTTTACATTCCATGAATTTATACATGCATGCAAGTGTTCCTCATATGAATGGTTTAAATAGCTCAATGAAGCACGCCTAGCCCAATTGGTGTTGGAAAAATAATAAAATAGACAAGATTGATGGGAAAAAATAATTAAATAATAGATAGGATTGATAGGGTATAGCTCTATTGATCTAAAATTAATGCATGGATTTTTTTAAGTCTCAAAACTAAAGCCAATTAAGTTACAACAATGTAAAAAAAACATATTAGCATAACCACCCAAAACCAATAATTTTTTTCACTCGTAAAATAATTTCTTTATTATCTTGTAAAGGAGGCTATTTGAATTCAAAATACATACAAATTCCTTAGCTTGAAATCTGGTGAATACCTATGCAAAAATTAAAGTCTCCTATGTCTCCTCTCATTATTATTTTTTGACATCCTTGAATTTCCTTAAACTCCACTCCAGGCAAACCCATTCATTTTTCCTTTTTCCTTGAAATTATCCATTTATGTGTAATAAAAGACTCACTCCTTTTGCATAACCCCCACTTGAACCATCTAAATGGCTGAGGTGTTGGAATTATTTTCCACTAAATAGGTTGATGTAATATTGAAAAATCTTCCTTGTTTTGACTTTTTTTGTTCAAGAATATAAAGATTAATATGTATTTAATATAATTAGTAACATATATAGGCATTCTATCTACATGTATTTATATATGCATATACATATAGATATAAATTTCATTTCCATCTCTATGTGTGTGTAATAAGTTACAACATAAAAAAAAAGTATCTATACACATAGGTACATACGATTCTTATTCAAATTACAAAACATTAAAAATATTTTCTCATATTATAAAAGTGTTATAAACTACATATTTTATATCTCTAATTATAGTAATATTGTAATTATTGCTAGCTACCAAACATGACTACATAGTCGCAACATATTTTAATGTAATCGAGCAATGAAGATGTAGGACACACGCACACGTACACATATACATACATATACTTACACCTATACATATTCAACCTAAAAAATATACGTACACTATAATTATTATAATTTAAATTATGTATTTAATATGTACTATAACTTAAAATAATATACTTTTATTTCAATATAATATTATACTCCAAACGGTTGAGTTTAATTGGTTAAATCATTGAGTTCTTATTATGAAGACTCAAGCTCAATTTTAAAAGGCACATCATATGAAATTCTAAGTTGTGACTCTTGATCTTCCATAGGTAGTTTCTAGTGTGGTTTCTTGAAAGGAGTTTGTATTAGTCTCATTTTTGTTCTTGTTGGGAAAATATATTGTACACCTTACATAATATTTATAATATTATATTTTATTATTATGTATGGTGAACCTAGGAGCACCTAGATGGTTGTGCATCACGTAGAGATTCTTTGGAGATTCCATAGATATTCCATTCCTGGGGCTACTTGATGAGTTGTATTGTAACATTGGGATGTTATTTAATGTGGGTGTCACATTGGGATATGATATTATATTTTATTTAGTATTGGGGAAATATATTTAATAAAGTGTAAACTTACTACCCAATATTAAATAAGGGGGTCAATGGTATTGTTTCTACATGGTTTTGTGGCACATGGTTTTACTTTACCACTAGTTGTATTTTGTGTGATCTTGGTTGTTTGTGTCTATGAAAACAAACACATGTTAGTGGTTTGGGTTGGTTGATAGTTTGGTTTGTCATTGTTGAGTCTTTCTAAAGGCCGCATTTGTGAAGAATGCCATGGGATGTGTGGATACATGCTTGGACACATGAGAGTCCATTGGATGGATTGATGTTTTAGAGGTTTTCATTATAACTTTGTAATTGACTTGTATTTTTTATGGGTCAATAATGTAATAGAGTATGGATGCTTTTCGAGGCTTGTTTTTTTCACTCATGAGAGTTTCCCTAAAGTATATTTGATGTAGGAGCATCCTAGGGAAGTTGGCAATCCTGTGTCGACCAAAAATATGTTTAAATTTTGATTTGGTGTTGGGTAGGTGAGTTGGCAGAGCTCGGTGGAGTCTGGTTGTTTTCGATCATTTTGGTGCTCGATTATTAGTGGAAGGATTCTTTTGCTTCACTAAATAGACTCGGTATCTATTGGCAGCACCGATTCACCAAGCGGGTTTGGTGGCTTTGTTTGTGCTCGGTACCAACTTGGGGGTCTCGGTTGATGAGTTCACCGACTGGCTTTTATGGATTGGATGGACATTAGAGATTCCACCCATGATTTTATGGGGTCATTGGGATTGTGTAGAGTTCTAAGGTATGCGGATTTGATGCATTGGATCTTGTGTGGACCTAAATCTGATTTGGTGCTTTCTTCTATGCATTTATTATTTGTTTGTAGCTAATTGGGTCATTTAATATGATTTATCATGGATTATATTGGGTTGACTGTCATTTCATATTTGTTTGTGAAGCTGATTTGTAGCTGTGTTGTATATAAGGAATATGTAGGTAGCATTTTAGAGTAAAAAAGCAGAGGAAGAGGAGGAGAGAGCGAGTTGATAGCAGACAGTAGTAAGTGGGTAAGAAAGAAACTTGTAAGATTTTTTGGTGGCTTACGAGCACAAGTTTAGATCTAGTCTCTTCCACTTAGCTGTAGGGCAGGCTGGTGAATTTAGATCCTATGAGATCTTATTGAATTTGTTAATGTATTGGTCGTAACCAGGAAGGCCTTCCAGCCTAACATGTTACATGTAATGCTCGGTTAAATAAATAAAATTCAGTTGTTGTTGTTCATATCTTGTGTTCTTGATTTTTTCATTGTGCTGTGTTGGTGCAGGAGCACCTCATGAATCCAAGGGTCACTTCATTGACCTTGAATCAAAAAGGTCTATAGCTCATTGCAATTAAGGCCATCAGTGCCTTTATTCTATTTATGTTGTCATGATAAGGCAAAGTGCCCTACAAGGGCCACCAAGTAGTTAAAATATTGATCTTTTTAGTATTAGCAATGGGAGTGTATGTGAGGAGTGAGTTCATGATTCCAAGGTCACCAAAAGACCATTAGAAATAAGATTAGGGGATCAAAATATTTGGTGGTCAAGTTAACAACTTTGTTTGTCACTTGACAACATTGTTTTCATGGTTTATAAAAATTGGCATGCTTGGAAGGAGTTAGTTAGGGTTTTGGAAAATGGAGATAGAATAGGGTGTGTGTGTGAGAAGAGGTGGAAGCTCTTGAAATTCTGGTGGAGAGAAAGAATGATAGAGATCTAATTTTGTTTTAGTTTGTGGACAGCCATGTACGGTTGTAGCAGAGTTTTTGGAAATATAAAACATCAAGCTTCTCATTAATATAGTGTTGTTGTTGTTTTGTTCATTGTTTTTGAGACTCTAATGTTGGAGTGATCATCCTAATGTTATCTGTTATGCATGATCAAGATTGGGGATTCAATCCCTTGAAATCATTGCATTAATATTTTTTTTGTGTTTGATGTCCTGTTGTGTCAATGCATCGATAATCATAGTTACTTGTTTTAAGAAAGAGTATTTAAGGTTGAAGAACCTTGTAAGGCCACATCTCTTCATGGTATAAATGCATGTTAGTTTGGAATGTGTTTTGTAATCCCTCTTATGTAGGGAAAAGGGACATGCAAAGGGTTGAAGATAGAGATCTCGGATTGGCAATGGGAGTGTATTGCTAGTACGGGGGCCATATCTTTTCAACCAACCGTTGGATTTTGATGAACTTCAGATATGTTTTGGCAGACCTAATTATGCCCATCATCACCAGAGACATTTAAGAATTTTGGTCTGGGTTAAAATTTATATACCTTTGTGTTTAGGTATATCCAAAGGGGACAACAAGAAGGTATTTTGGTTTGTGTTTGATCAAAAGTTATGAGAGTGGTGAGTTATCAAACAAGAGGATGATCAAAACCATATATGGATTATTCAATAAAATTTTAAAGAGGATAGAGAATGAAAATCCACACCCCTGCAAGATTCTACACTTGCTTTGGAGGTTGGATTCATTGAGAAGAAGCAAGATTGAATGAGTGAGGAAGATAGTTTACTAAATGATGGGTCACCTAGCAAAGGAGAAGAGTTGTACTCTGAATGAGGACATGGAAGAAAGTCCTTAGAAGGCAAGAGAGTTCCTTGAGAGAACCTAATCAAGTAATTGGGGATTTGTGGGTTAGGAACCTAGCTAGGTCCTAACAAAGAGTCGTAGCAAGCTAGTGTGATTACATCAGAATGGTATCAGAGTTAGAAGCTCTTGAGCGTGTGAGGATTGAAACTCACACCAGGAACAAGTTGGAAAGAGATTTGGGTTGTAGTTCCTTGCATTTGAGTTTTTCAGAATTGATAGTTTGAATGCATCATGGCAGAAGCAAGCAGAAGAAGATATTCAGTCTTCTAGATAAAGTGCAAGTGCAAAAACAAGGTATACAAAGTTATTGTTGATAGTGATTCAATAGATAACTAGTTTCCATAGAAATGGTTGAGAAGCTGAATTTATCTAGGATTTGCATGAAGTACCATACAAAGCATATGGTATAGTTGATGATCAATGGGTTAATGTTTTGGAGAAATCTTCGGTTCCATTTCAGATTGGGAAATATAATGACATAGTTGAATGTGATATTATGCCTTTAAGGGATTTCCATTTGATATTGGGAAGAGCATGGCAATTTGATAAGTCAGCCATGTATAATGGTAGAGAAAATACATATGCCTTCAAACATGATGAAGTGGTTTTTGTGATGAATCCACTACTAGATGATGAAACGTCATGGCCAATGACAAGAAGTCCTGGATTGGTAGATAGGATAGAGTTCCAAATTCATTGGGAAGATAAAAAGGAAGTGAAATAATTTCTAGTGGAAGATAATGGGATTTTGGAGCAAACAGAATCTGGTAGTGGCAGCGATAAGGATGTTGAAGCAAAAGGGGAAGAACCTATTGCTGAGAAGGTTCAAGAGATTTATGTAGCAGATGCTAGTGAAGACAGCAAGGAGACAAGTCTTATGGGGCTTGAGTGTGAAGAAGTTTTTGTTGGGACAATGGCATGTCCTTTAATTAATGTAGAGAGTACACTGTTGAATGGTACTCCTATGACATCGAATTTAGAGGCTAATGATATGGCCTTTGAAGTGGATGATGTTTTGAAATGCCCAGATGAATGGCATGATATTGGTTTAGTTGCAGCAACGATCTCAATGCAAGAGACTAAGAGTGACGTGATGGGCCATGAAGAGGCCTTGACGATTGTTTACTCTCCTGGTAAGGAGGTATTGCAAGAAGATTGGGTATTTATTCCAAGTGTTGAACCTTGGAAGGATTTTGAAAGTGTAGATCCGTACCTATATGGGGTACCAATGAGGATATTTTAGGAGTCTAAGTCCAATGGGAAGATGAAAAATGCAGAGTTGATGATCTACATTTCTCACATGGGAGGAAAAACCTTAGTCAAGCTGAAGAACAATGTGGAGCAACACTATGGGAGACTGCAATGGGTCTTCAATGTTGATCTTTTTCAGCCAAGAGTTTAAATGAAGTTTTGTTTTCTAATGCATTTTGGTTGTAGGTTTCCAAGAGGACTTGGAAAGGTTTTTAATTTGTGGAGTGTGGTGCAGGAGCACCTCATGAATCCAAGGGTCACTTCATTGGCCTTGAATCAAAAAGGTCTATATCTTATTGCAATCAAGGCCATCAGTGCCTTTATTTTGTTTATGTTACCATGATAAGTCAAAGTTCCCTACAAGGGCCACCAAGTAGTTAAAATATTGATCTTTTTAGTATTATAAATAGGAGTGTATGTGAGGAGTGAGTTCATGATTCCAAGGTCACCAAAAGACCATTAGAAATAAGATTAGGGGATCAAAATATTTGGTGGTCAAGTTGAAAACTTTGTTTGTCACTTGACAACATTGTTTTCATGCTTTATAAAAAATGGCATGCTCGGAAGGAGTTAGTTAGGGTTTTGGAAAATGGAGATAGAATAGGGTGTGTGTGTGAGAAGAGGTGGAAGCTCTCAAAAATCTAGAGGAGAGCAAGAATGATAGAGATCTGATTTTTTTTTAGTTTGTGGACAATCATGTACGGCTGTAGCAGAGTTTTTGGAAATGTAAAACATCAAGCTTCCCATTAATATAGTGTTGTTGTTTTGTTCATTGTTTTTGAGACTCCAATGTTGGAGTGATCATCCTAATGTTATCTTTTATGAATGATCAAGACTGGGGATTCAATCCCTTGAAAACATTGCATTAATCTTTTTTTTGTGTGTTTGATGTCCTACTGTGTCAATGCATCGATAATCAATGTTACTTGTCTTAAGAAAGAGTATTCAAGGTTGCAGAACCTTGTAAGGCCACATCTCTTCATGGTATAAATGTATGTTAGTATGGAATGTGTTTTGTAATCCCTTTTGTGTAGGGAAAAGGGACATGCAAAGGGTTGAAGATAGAGATCTCAGATTGGCAGAGAATATTGTCTCTGAAAAAATGACCCTCAGTACGGGGGTCATATCTTTTCAACCAACCGTTGGATTTTGATGAACTTCATATATGTTTTGGTAGACCTTATTATGCCCATCCTCACTAGAGAGATTTAAGAATTTTGGTCTGGGTCAAAATTTATATACCTCTGTGTTTAGGTATATCCAAAGGGGACAACAAGAAGGTATTTTGGTTTGTGTTTGATCAAAAGTTATGAGAGTGGTGAGTGATCAAACTAGAGGATGATCAAAAAAATATATGGATGAGTTAATAAACTTTTAAAGAGGATAGAGAATGAAACTCCACACCCCTACAATATTCTACACTTGCTTTGGAGGTTGGGTTCATTGAGAAGATGCAAGATTGAATGAGTGAGGAAGATAGTTTACTAAATGATGGGTCACCTAGCGAAGGAGAAGAGTTGTACTCTAAATGACGACATGGAAGAAAGTCCTTAGAAGTAAAGAGAGTTCCTTGAGAAACCCTAATCAAGTAATTGGGTATTTATGGGTTAGGAACCTAGCTAGGTCCTAACAAAGAGTCGTAGCAAGCTAGTGTGATTACATCATGTGTTAAGAATTTTGGTTGGACAGTCTATTTTTAGACCCTTTGTCCTTCCTCACTATGTCAAGTGGTATCAGAGCGAGGTTGATCTGGTTCATTCCTTCATGGAGATTGGTTGTAGATCTATTCCCTGAACCTGGAGTTGTGGCTCAGTTGTTCATGAGGTGGAAGATTGAAGTTTGCACTTACAACAACTTGGAGGTTGTCATGAGGTGGTCGAGAGTGGATTTTTTGTAGAGGATTCGAAGATTCCTCCAAGAAGATTGGACCCTAGGGTGATTGCAAATATCTTTGATGAGGTGGAATCAAATGTGATAGAAAGGTTTAGATCTGAGATAGCAATGATGAAGAATGAGATGGTAGCTAAAATCATGAGAGCTATTACTGGTTCATAGAGGAACCCTGTAATAGAGGATGGCTATGAGGAAGTTGCCAAAGATTTTGAAGTTGCTACCAAAGGTGCTAGACATAGTAGAGATGACAACTATGATTAGTTAGAAATATCTATGGCTTGGTTGAATATAATTCATAGGATGGAAGTTTCTAATTTTTCAGGTACATTGAACCCCAAAGACTTGATTGATTAGATCGGTGAATTAGAAGACTAATTTGAACTACAAGATATTGGAGACCCTCTTAGAGTGAGGTTAGCACAAACTAAGTTGAAAGGACATGTTTCCTTATGGTGGAAAGAGTTATAGAGAGATAGGGAGGAAGAAGGTGAGATGAAAATCACTCGGTGGAGATTAATGGTGACAAGATTGAAGGTTAAGTTCATACCTACTGACTATGAAGTTGAGTTGTTTAAGAAGTTATAGAATCCAAAGCAAAAATATCTTGGTGTAACAGACTATACCGAGGAGTTATACAAGCTAACTATTAGATCTGGACATAGGTATCTTTCTATGGAAAAGGTTTCCAGATATGTTAATGGTCTCAGTTCCAATATCCAGGTTGAGATTGGCATGTTGAATATTGGTTAGATTGAGGATTCTTATTAGTATGTGCAGAAGGTAGAAGATAAATTGAAAATGAGACATCAAGGTAACTCCTAAGGGAAAGAGATGCAAGAGAAGTCAATAAAGGATAAACCAAGAGTTGAAGAGGAACCAAAACTTGTTGAACCGAGGAGAAGGAAAGGTAGAGGTGTATCCAGAGGTACCTATTATAACTGTGGTGAAGAAGGAAATAGGTCATTTGAATGTCCTCATGCAGATAAGAAGGTCAATAGTCACCAAAATATTGTGGTGAATGAAGTTGCAGAGAACGAACTTGAGGTGGAAGGTGTGAATCGTTTGATTAGGAGAACATTGATGTCCATGAAACAAGTTGATTCGTGTTAGAGGAAGAACTTGTTCAAGATTGTGTGTAAGTCTAGTGGTAAATATTGTAAGGTGATTATTGATGGAGGAAGTACTGATAACTTGGTTTCTAAGGAGATGGTTCAGAAGCTTAGTTTAAGGAGGTTGAAACATCCTTGTCCTTATAGGATAAGTTGGTTACAAGAAGATCATGCAGTAGAGGTGAAGGAGCAATGCATGGTAAGTTTTCACATTGGTTC
>MU225217.1:2639907-2663111 GCA_018584345.1 Thuja plicata | reverse complement strand
TATATATATATATATGTTCACATCAATCAAATTTAGTCTATAGAGAAAATAAAATAAAATCAAATATTTTCCCTGTCAAAATAAAAAAAGGTCCTTCAAAGTTTTAAAATAGATAAATAAATATTAATGATAAAAACCACAAGTTTTTTTTCAAATATTAAAAATAAAATAAAATGTCCTTATTTAATTTTTATGCCAACCGATGATTATAACCAGGTACACCTTTTTAATACAAGATTCTTTATTAAATGGTTTATATGTTGTTTAAAAACAAAAAAAAACTATCGCGTGAAAACTTGTCAATGTTGATGCAATTATATTATATATTTTTATTAAAACATTAAACATGTTCATCCAATAATAACTAGAAAGAGCACTGCACCACCCATATTATTTGTTTTGCAATTAAAAAATAAATGAGCCTTTTAAAAAGGTGCTCACTCTTTTTAAATAAGAGGAATTTTGAATTTGTGAAATTAATATGGGGTCCACTTTGGAGTTATCTACATGGGCAAATTGGTTGTTTTTCTTCAACAGAGCATAACTTTCATTGAGATGTTTGATTTGTTATTTCTTATACTCGTTGGAAAGATGGTTCTAAGCACTACTTGATGGTACAGGCTTGGTTCCATAAATTTTCTATTTTGACATATTTTTGGGGGGGTGCAAGCTAGATATTCTCTTATACACAATTTTGATTACAACTTTTGCATACATAGTCAAATTTAAGATTTTGAATAGGCATTAGGAGAATGCTTTGTTGAATTTTTAGTGGTGTTTCTATTTTATTAGCTTGATGAGTATGGAGAGTTGTGTACTTGTTTGGTCACTTGTGGGTTTTTGAGATTCAAGGTGTTGATATGATTGCATTTGAAGGATTTGAGAGGCAAAACATTAAAAGATTACATGTTTTTATGAGATATTGCTTCTTGCTATAGGTTTATAGGTGATTTTAGAGTTCAAACTTTGATGGTGACAAGTAAATTGGGTGTCTTTGGTTTGAGGGCATGTTTGGGCATGGTTTGAGACTTGGAGTCTCATGTGGGTGATAGTTGAGTGTAGGTACAATGTTTCTATTAATTATGGTGTCATGGTTATGTAGGTACATATTTTACATTGGAACAATATGATCATTTTTGTGATGTATTGATGGTGATTTGGTTTGATGTTAAGAGGTTGTTTCTTATCTCTTTGATGTGTATTTGGTTCCTTGACTAAAGTACTTGGTTATGGACATGTTTGGTAAATCATATCAGTTTTTGATTTGGTGTTTGATCCATATGGTCTTTTAGGATCATAAATTTTATCCCTATGTAATTTATTGCTCACCTAGACCTTATTTTAGTATTCTTGGCCTTCTATTTCCAACATGCTTGGCATCTTGATTTTGATAAAAATTTTGGCTTTCTCTCTATATTTTGCACTTGATTATTAATTTAGGTATGCATTTAAGGACATAAGACACCTTGGATATCTAGATCCCTAGACCTAATTTTCCCTAGTTGTTTGGGTCCCACCAATCGAGGCCTAAATTCATACCATTTAATGGTTAGCTTTTGAGAGTAGGCAATTAAATCTTGTATCAGCTCACTCCAAAATTCACACCCCAAATGCTAGGGAGATGTATAAAATTAAGTTATTCCCTTTATTTTGACACCCACCCTCAATCCATCTACATAAAATCAAGCACTCTAGCACTCAATTCCTCAAGAGTAAGTGATCAAGCATCCAAGGAATTGAAGAAAATGAGTAATTTTCAAATATATGCATTCATGATGGCATCCATGATCTACAATTCCTAAATTCATCTCTACAAAGTCAACATCAAGATATTCATGAGCATTTCAACACAAAGAAGGCCTATGAAGGTATACAAATTAATTTTCAGGTCTAACCTCTACTACCTAATAGCACACTTTCAAATTCTATTTAAATTTATTTAAATATCAAGGTAAATTTTTTCCTCTTTTTTATGTGCAAGTAATAGGTGGTGAATACATAGATTCAAATACAAATCAACTGTCAAAAGATCTAGAAATGCTTGTTTATATATCCAAAAGGGGTGTGATCTAGTTGTCTTGGTTGTCTGAGTCCCTTTGATTCTTCTTCAAATTTGGGCTATAAAATAGTTTTTGTATGTACTTTTAAAATTTTTTGTCAAAGTCTACAAGACTTTTTTTGTTATGTCATACATGTTGAAATCCTAATTTTACCATATTTTTCCATAAATCTTGTATTTAATGTCCATAATTGCATGGTCATTTTCAATTACCAACAAAGGACAATTGAATCCATTTGGTGCTCAAACAATCTCGAGCCAACTGGATCAATTTCCCTTCCTATGTGAGTAGGGAAATAGGCCTAAAGTTCCTAGCTTGCATTCATAGACTAGCAAACTCTATTTCCCTCACCTTACATTTTAGTGAACTCGACTCTTTACATATTGATATTGATTTGGATGTCCAGATCTAAGTTGTATGTGCATAATTAAATCATATTTGATTATAATTTATGTGGTTACATCTCATGCATTCATATTAGGTTTTTATTTATGAACATTACTTGACATATGCTTGGTTTGTCTTTTTCTTTCCATTTTAGATATGATTTTTATGCTTAATTTTGATTTAGATCTAATTTATATGTTTAATTATTTCATCTTATGCATTCATAGCTCCATAACTAAATAGTTTTACTTTTTGCAATGTTCAAATGGTCAATTTAACAAGGATTTTCATTATTTAGACATCTCTATCTTTGTGCATGTCTTTTATGATCTTGAGTCCCACATCTAATATAATCATGAGAAGAAGCTATAGGTTTGTGGTTTTCCTAATTTTAAATACTGAGGGTGTAGAACCCAAGTCAACTAACATTTTCCATGGGAATTTAGGAGAAACCTTTATGCCTACACATGAAATATAGGTAAAATTATAGAGAATAATTCTTCCCACACTTCTCATGATGAGGATGACACCTTGAATCAAGTATCTCGTAACAAATTGATAAATCTTGTCAATGAGTTGGAAAATCCTGAACAATGGATGGGTCAAGAATACTCAAATAGTGAGGTAATCCCCTTGATTGAAGGGTTGAAGAGGATGATTCAAAGCGATTAATGTGGAGCAGATGTGTTGAATGGAAAATCTCATATTACAAATAATAATATCATACATATTTAAAGTTATTCCAAAGATCTTAACTTCTCTTGTCCAACCAATCATGTTGAAAATATCATTCCTATACCAACATCATTGCCTAATCTTCCTACTTATACTCCTCATATCATAGCTACATCTAAACAAAACATTAATCCTACACATTTTAGTCTTAGAGGAATCCCTATCAATCAAAATACTTTTATACCCCTTTTATGAGTCTTCCATATATTTTCCAACCATCTCCTATACCTATAGACACCTAAAACTGGGCGGGTGTCCTCTTATCAAGCAAATCTGCAAATCTCAACCAAATGCTCTAAATTTCACCAAAATGGATCAAATCAATTTCAAATGGCCATTTATTAATAAAATTGGAAAAAATAAAAGGATTAAATAAATAATGACATCAAATGATCAAATACAAGCCTAAAGGGATTAATCTAACTATATAATTGATTTTAATCAATTAATTGTATAGTTTAAATCAAAAATCAAAATGAACCTATCCCCCTACATGACTAATTTAATTAATTGATTGAATTTAATAAATCCTAATATCCTTCAATATGAATTTGAGCAACCAATGAGAATTAAGAAAAGCAAAGCACATGGATCACTCCTAATTTGCAATCTCAATCACTCATTTTAAACTTTCAATCTCAATCACTCAAATTTGTCCCTTTGTCCAAACCTTTGAGACAACCATTTAAATTGTCCCCCCATTTGAAACCATTTCAAAGCCTCTCACTCAACCATGGCTTAATCATGATCAAGTAACTCTACCCCCCACACTTGGGAAAATCCTATAAATAGAAGCTATTTTGAGAGCATAAAGGATCCTAGAAAATTCAAATGCAAGGCATCCTTACTATAGGCATTTCATAGAAATTTGAGAGCATATCATAGAATTTGAGCATAATTGAAAGCATTTAGGAGAGAATTTGAATCAAAGATCGTAGCAATGGAGGGAGTTTGAGCTAGATTAAGCATATCATAATCCAAAGTCTCATTCTAGGATTGTCACTAGTAGCGATTAAGGCTAAGAACTCTATTAGCAAAGCTTAGTTAGAGATCCATGAGATATTGAATGCTTATTTATCAATTCTTTGTTTAAATTGTATTATTTTCTTCCATGGAATTGATAGATAGCACATTTATTTCATGAAGGTATGAATTATACATACACAAATGACACTCACTGTGGGGCTTTGAGCCTCTAAATCTCATTTTTCTATCATTTTTAGGTGTTTTTGGTGCATTTTCAACTAAATTTGCAGGTTGCAAGTCTAAGTGACACCTACCAGCCGTAAAGTGATGCCTATCAGCATCCAAATGACACCTAAGAAGATCTTCCTTTCTCTGTCTTGAAATTCTTTCACCGCCTACTAGATAAAGTGTCACGCTTATTTACGTAAAGCGACACCTAAGAGTAGCCAAATCATTCCAATCAGTAGTCTTTTGCTGCCTACTATCTTTTCTGTGTCACAATTTACACTTTCTACACTACCTGTCATTTAAATGTTAATGACTGTTAGTTGTTAAATAACGCTTAGGTAACTGGAAAGTAACGCCTAGCTAAGTGCAAAGTCACGCGTAGGAAACTGCTAAATAACATTTGTTAGCTGTTAAATGATGCCTGCAATTTGTTGTGTTTTATTGCACTTAAATTGATAAATTTAATTTTCTAACTCTCTGTCACTGTATTTTCTATAGATGAACAGACACCTAAAAGTACAAAAACCAGAGGTGCACATCACAAGGCCAAGCAAAGAGGTAAGGTTTCAAATAAAATACTTAAAAGAAATACACAACACTTTGATTTTGGAAAATTTAGAGAAGGAAGAGGCATTATTTGAGCCTTACATCAAAGTTAGTAGTGCATACAAGAAAAATTTTCCATCTCTTAGGTGATTTCATGCATTAAGTCCTTAAATTGTTTTTACAAAATTTATCAAGGAACTTAGTTGCATTGTCAATTTCACTTTTGGTTTCCTTCACTTTGTGTGTTTGTGTTGACTAATTTTTTGGTGGAGTTAGAGAGGGAACGATTGCCACTAGGTGAGTGAGAAAATATAAAAAGCAAAAACCTCAAAAAAGTGCCTAGCCTTTGCTAGCATTGAAAATAGGTATTTTTCTCATCAAGATTACTTTGCTTAGATTGTGGAAATTCATTTAAATCTAGCTAAATAGGGACGCCCTATTATTGTCCATCTTGAACAAAACATTAGGCATATGCTCTCAACTTTTTGAAGTTGATCAAAAAGCCAAACATGTTGATTTTAGGGTGGTAGAAAGAAAGGGGGGTCAATTTAACCACACACTTCAATTTTTAAGAACCACTTTGTTACAAGGTTGAAAAAGAACATTTGTGTTTGAAGTGTTTGGAATGAAGAACGACAATAGGGATATGCTCTTCACTCTTTGAGTGAATCAAATTCCCAAACTTGTTGAACTAAGTTCAATTTCTTGCTTTCCATATATAATAGATAATCTAGAGCTTTAGAGGATCTGCCTCTTGAGTACATCCTTACAAGGACGGTGAGAGGGAATGACCCAAAGTGGGAGACAATCTCTTAAGCCATGATACTATTCAACCCACTATAAATAAATGTACTCTTCCTTAATGGGTTGTAGTGACTAAATTGTGTGCAAGTTTTCTTCACTTCCTCTAGTAGTCCTTTGGGATTGCGCAAAATAATACTTTTGTGCATGTGGGAAGCCCACAAGGGGGTATAAGAACTTGGCATAGTTTAGAACAAAGGTGTTCAATAAATCCTTGTTAATTAGAATGCTACCTTTAAGAGCCAAAATGTTTAAAAGCTAAATCTGACTCTAGGTAGATTGATTGGAATCTCTTCTTGTTTAAGACCCATTGAAATGATTGAGAACATACACATTAGTGTGTTTTAGGGTTATGATGCAAAATTGATGTGTGTGTTGCATTTGAATTTATATTTTCAAGCAAGAATCCAATTAAACATATCTGATCACAACATTAAACTTTTAAAAACCCTAAAAAATTGTGAAAATAATCCTGATCTGCAAAGTGTCTTGTATCAGCAAAGAAATCACACCTACAAAACATTTTGTGACATCTGCAAACTTTAAATCATGCTTGTTATAAATAAAGTGATGTCTAAGTCACTGGAAACTACCGCATGTACACAGTTAAAATAATGCCTACCAACAAGCAAACACTGCCTTCAACCTGCAGAGTGTCATGTATACATTTTCTAGCTGACGCCTATAAAGTGTGAAGTGACACCTATACAGTGCAAAGTGATGCCCAGAAACAAACAAGGGAAAACAATGGACATTTCCTGAGGGTGTGAAAATAACTTGATCACATTTTTGGATACCCTTTTGGATTTTCTACCTGTGCATACTTTCAGTTTGATCATAATCCCCCATTGTTGGATAATTCACAAAATCATCAAGGGATTGATCAGTTAGGTGATCAAAACCAAGTTTATTGATCAATGCTCATGTCGGCTTTTACTCAATCACATTACATTAAATCTACCCTATAATCTGATGGAACCTATCTAAGGTAGGAGTTTCCTTTTCCTAGTGACAAATTTACTTCTTTGCAACAACCAATTCAAGAACCAACAAAGAAAGTAGAACCGAATATGGCATTCCAATTTGTAAACATGGACCCCAACCTAATAAAAAATGTCAATAGAGATAAAAAAAAAAAATAACGGAAATGGCGAGGTCAATAACAATGGGCCCATGGAAGAGGAAGAGACCCTAATAATCAAGGGGTAGATCCTAACAATAATGGAGGCTATGTGGACCCTAATGATGAAGAAGCAACCAAAGAAAAGATTAATGAGGTGGTCCAAAGTCCATTCTTCATGAAACTCATGGAGAAAGTGTTAAAAAGAGATAGGGAGAAGTATTTCCTAGACCTAGCACAAGTGGGGACTAAACTCCCCCACAACTTTGATGTCAATCAACTCAAGAAAAAGGAAGAAGAAGCAAATCTGATTGACATAATGAATAAAAAAATTAAATTATTCCAAATGCAATTGGACATGACGAAACAAAGCAGGGCTCCTAAACCCTTTTCTATCAAAGCTTTGTATCCTTTTCCATTTGACAAGACCCTAATTATGGTCCCATTCCCAAGTAATGTTGTTTTTCCTAAATGCGACAAGTATGAAGGAGCATCTGATCCCCAATATCATTTAAGGGAATTTTGTGCATTGAGCTTGGAGTTCATGCATGATACAACTTATTTAATGAGGTTGTTTCCTAGAAGTTTAGGAGGTATGGAAATGGAGTGGTTTTCCAAGTTACCCTTCAGCATTCAAACTTTCAAAGAATTGGCCTCCAAATTCGTAACTCATTATTCCTACAATATCAAACATGAGGTTAGGATGATAAATTTATGTAATACCAAGCAATGAGAAGGAGAAGGATTCCTACTTTTATTAAAAAGGTGGAGAGTGGTATTCTCTACATAACCTTGAAGTGTACTCGAGAAAGAGAAGATGGATATCTTCATTAATAGCTTGAGTTATGAGTTGAATTATCAGTTAAGATTGCAATGTCCTAGGTCTTTCCAAGACCTAATTGAGAACAGAGTTACCACGGAGGAGGTATTGGTTAAAATTGGATAACTTAAGCTTTATAAGGACAATAATAACAACAACAACAATACCTCTAATAAAAATCAAAATAGGAATCCTCCTAACAATAACCAATTTTGGATGAGGAACAATAAAAAAGGTGTGGTCAATGATGGCATTATGGAAGATAAAAATTTGAATTTCACTCCTTTTAATCTTACAAGAACACCTACTCAAGTCAAAAATGCAATTCAAGCACCCAAAGTGCCTCTCAACAACAACAATAATAATAACAACTTTGGGAATAATCAAGGGGCTAACAAGCCTAAACCTTTCTTTGCACCAACGCATAGAATGACATTCACACCTTTGGGTGAACCACTTGAGAATGCATTGAGAACCCTAATTGCTAATAATATTATTGATTTACCAAGGGCTCAACCTTATGAACCACAGATCAAGCCTAATTGGTGGAGTGAGTCCAACCATTGTGAATACCATAGGAATCAAGGACACAAAACCAAAGATTGCATGCACCTAAGACATGTGGTGCAAGATTTGATTGACAATGGTGTAATTAAGATAAAAGGGCCCCAAAACAATGAGGACCATACGACCTTTAAAAAATATTTCTATAAGCATGAGAAATGTGAGTCTTAAACTTCTAAAAATCAAGGTAACAACTCCAAAGGTAACAACAATGTCAATTTTTCTCATCATTATGATAATACTATCAATACTTTATCTGGGCATGAGCATGTTGTTAATGTTGTGGTAATTAAGGAACAACCCAAAGTGGAGATTTCTAATTCCATCACTAGGGGGCAAGAATCAAGTATTACCCTACAATGGGGTGATCCTAAACTTATTGGTCCTA
Source organism: Thuja plicata (assembly GCA_018584345.1). NCBI lineage: Eukaryota > Viridiplantae > Streptophyta > Pinopsida > Cupressales > Cupressaceae > Thuja > Thuja plicata. The sequence continues at coordinate 2,654,496 of MU225217.1, read as the reverse complement.
CACAATCAAATATTTTGGCTAAACAATTATCTACTTCAACAGAGCCTTATAGTTTGGTTGACCAATTGCAAAATACCCCAACACAAAACTCTATTTTGGAGTTACTAAAACTTTCTCCCAATCACAAGGAGATCTTGGAAAAATCCCTATTGGAGACTAATGTTCCTATAAATTTTGAGGAAGATAAGTTTCAAAATATGGTAGGACATCTCATTGCACCACATTGTCTTTCATTCTCCAAACAAGATGATATGTCCATTACTCACCCTCAAAATTCTCCCTTGCATATAGAAGTTTTAATCCAAAGGCATAGAGTCAAGAGAGTTCTCATTGATAGGGGAGCCGGTCTTAACATTTTCACATTGAACCTTGTCAAGTATTTAGGGTTAGCAGTATCATCCATTGATCCTAAAAATTATATTACCATTAAGGCTTATGATGAGGAAGAAAGATCTTCAAAAGGCATGATTTTTTTACCTATTCAAGTTGGACCTATTAAAAAAGACACCATATGTCAAGTTCTTGACATGAAGCTAACTTATAATATATTATTGGGGAGACCAAGGATTCATGAGATGCAATCGGTGCCTTCCACCTATCATCAATGCATAAAATTTCCACACATGGGTGAAGAGATCACAATTGGAGGAGATTCTAATCCCTTTCAATATTGAAACACATTGAAACCTAGTCATGAGCTATTTATTCCTCACAATAGGGAAGGATTCATCCCTAATATCACCATTGAAGAAGCTAAAGAGGAAGGTTAAAAGTTAGCATCAAATGCTACATCTACCTTAAACCCTAATCAAACTAACTCAACTACATCAACTAAGAGAAAGGAGAAAGTGAGTTATGAGGGTAAAATTTCACATGAAAATTCAGTTAAAACTTCTACATCAAAGGTGGAAATTTAGAAACCTTCCAAGGATGAGAGAGAACAATCCAAGAAGGACCAATACCAAAAGATGAATGAAATTATGCATAAGTTTGAAAAGCAATGTAGAATCACTTCTAAAGGAGTGGGGTAATATTCTGTTTCCCTATTTGATTTTCCAACTTCACCTAAGACACATGGAAAATCATCAAGTGCTCATCCACCTCACAAATATAACTCTCATTTTGTAAGAGAGAGTGAAAAATCAGCCCTAGAAAATTAGGACAATGAAGTTTTACAATGGCTCTCCAAAGAGGAAGATACTCCAAACAATCCCATGGAAAGAGTACAACACATCAATATTCAAAATGAGCAATATGGAAATGATATCAAATTATGCAAAAAATGGGATACAAGGGAAGAGGACCCTTAGGAGTCAAGAATAGAGGATTTCTATAACCCATTGAACCTGCTTGGAGGTCAAAAAATGAGAAATCCAGAATAGGTTATCAAGACAAAGGAGAAAGTTCAAGCCTTATGCATGATTTTCGTGAACATGTACACATGGTAGGATCCAAAAGTGAGGATGATTCCAGACATTATGATTGGGATTCCCTATCCAAAGAATCTTTTCATGATAAATATTTTGATGTTATTCACACATATTCTACCATTCCAAATTTCAAAAGTCAAGACAATGAGAATCAAGATTAGAATTCTACACAAGTATCAAATGAGCCTCAAGAATCTAATGTAGGTCAAGCATCTAGGAATAATCAATGGATAGGTGAATCTTGGGTACCTTTTTTTTTGGGGGGGGGGGTGTAATTGAAGTGTTATATTTAATCCACATGCTTTCTTTCCCATGGAAATAAATGAGGACTCTAGTGAGGAAAATTTGATCCTACTTCCATGGAACACCTTGAGCAAGCACATGTTATAGACCTAAGCGATACAATGTATGAACCTTCAAACGAGGCCATGTCCTTGAATCCTTCAAATGATAACTTTCCTATTGATTCCTTAGCCTTACTTCATCCCCAATTCATTGATTTGTATTTAACCAAAACAAATGACTTATCATACTTTCCCAATTACCATGCAATGGCCCAATACCTAAATGTGGTTGAGCCATCTTCTTCCACCAATGAATACAATCCCGACATAATGATAGAGGAAGGGGTCCAACCTCTCAATCCACATGATAAAATAAATAAATTCAAAAAAATGAATAGGTATAGTGGTGAAAACCACCATGTGGCAGTGTTAGAACCTAAAAAAGTAAAAATATCAGATCTTTCCAAAGGTGAAAACCCAACTGTGGAACTTAAGGAAGAGAGGTTGGATACCCTATCAGAACATGATGATGAGAGATATCCTATTCTCATAGAGCCAATGAAAAAGGTTAACATTGGAACCGACTTGGAACCAAGGTTTATTCACTTAGCAGCATCACTAACCCCATCAGAAAGGAAGGGTTAGATCCAAGCTTCATAATGCACCATCTTAATGTGAAACCTGACATCAAACCTGTAAAGTAGAAATTGAGAAAGATGCATCCACATGTAGCCCTATTAGTCAAAGCCGAAATGGAGAAGCTACTCAAGGTTGGATTCATAAGAGTAATAGCCTATGTAGAATGGATATCCAACATTGTATCAGTTACTGAACATGATAAATCTATTAGAATATGCATATATTTTAGATATCTTAACCTTGCTTATCCAAGGATGATTTTCCATTTCCTAGCATTTATGCTATCACGGATTTAATGGCAGGACATTATATGTTCTCATTAATGGATGGATTTAGTGGATACAATAAAATTTGCATAGCACCTAAAGACCGAGAAAAGACTAATTTTACATGCCCATGGGGAACCTTTTGTTGGAATGTGATGCCTTCGATATCAAAAATGCCAGAGCAACTTACCAAAGAGCAATGACCACTATCTTCAATGATATGATGCACACCTTCCTAGAAGACTATGTGGATGATATTTTATCTAAATCACATCAAATAAAATATCATCTTCCTATACTAGAAAATATTTTCACAAGGTTAGAGCATTTCAAAGAGAGATTAAACCCAAATAAATGTGCATTTGGGGTTCAATCCGGAAAGCTCTTAGGCTATATAGTTTCTACAAATGGAATATAAGTGGATCTAGAGAAAGTACAAGAAATAATGGACATGGAAACTCCCAAAAATATCAGTCAAATGAGGTCCCTTCAAGGAAGACTTCAATCCATTAGGAGGTTCATTTCTCACTTGGCGGAAAAGTGCCATTCATTCACAAGATTGCTACACAAAGATACTATTTTTACATGGGATGATGAATGTGAACAAGCCTTCACTTTGTTAAAAACATATTTGGTCAACCCACCTATCTTGATTCCTCCTATCAAAGGAAAACCATTATTACTATATATTTCAGCAACATAAATATCTTTAGGGGTCTTATTAGCACAAGAGGATGAGGAAGGAAAATAAAGAGCTATTTACTACTTCAGTAGAAATTTGATCAAATATGAATTAAAATATAGCTTCATGGAAAGAGCTTGCCTAGTAGTGGTTTTTGCCTCACAAAAACTAAGATATTACATGTTGATGCACAAAGTGAAGTTGATTGCAAAGATTGATCCTTTAAAATACTTGCTTAGCAAAACAACCCTAACTTGAAGGATTGCTAAATGGGTAATGGTGCGTAGTGAATTTGATATGGAATATGTGGACCATAAAGCTATTAAGCGCCAAGTTATTTTTTATCAGTTGGCTGAAAATCCATTAGAGTCTACACATCATATCCAAGTTGAATTCCCTGATGCAGAAATAGACAATGTGGAAGCTAAGGCATGAAAGTTGTATTTCGATGGATCCTATACTCAAAATGGTTCAGGGGAAGGAGTTTTATTGATCACACCTCAAGGTTACACCATTCCAAAATCTTATAAAATTTTGTTTCCATGTACAAACAACATTACAGAATATGAAGCTTTAGTCATAGACATCAAAATGGCTTTAGAATGGAACGTTACAAAACTGCAAGTTTATGGAGACTCTCAATTAGTCATCAACCAAATCAATGATGAATACCAAACTAAGGATGAAAAATTGATGCCATATAAGAGAATGGTAGATGACTGGAAGAAATAATTTTCCTTAATCATATTTGAGCAAATTCCAAGAGACAAGAATAAGGTTTTTGATGCTATGGCTACCTTGGCTTCATTACGCCAAATGCCTGATCAAAATGCAAGGTATGAATTCTTGGTGGAAGAGTTGGTAAAACCATATTTTGACTTACTTGACACCCAAATCATTGCCTTAATTAATGGACATGACTCACCTTGGTATGGACCAATTTATTCCTATCTTAAAGACCAAGTTTTACTTATTGACCAAACCCGTGCCCAAAAATAACATTTTATAAGACAAGCCTCTTGTTATACCATCCTATCAGACACATTGTATCGCAAGGGTCTTGATGGAACACTTCTTAGGTGTCTAGAGGATGAGGAATCAAGATTAGCTTTAAAATACATTCACAAGGGGATTTGTGGGTCACATTCAAGTGGGTTAAATCTAGATAAGAAAATCCTTTGCATGGGGTACTTTTGGAAAACCTTAGAAAAAGATGCTTGCCACTTTGTCAAAGTGTGTGTGAAATGCTAATACTATGGAGACATGATCCATGCACCTGCATAAGAATTTCATCCTTTTATCACACCATGGTCATTTTACCAATGGGTTTTTGATCTTATTGGAATGATTTACCCACCTTCTTCCAATGGTCATAAATACATCATTACAACAATAGAATATTTTACCAAATAGGTAGAGGTCGTACCTTTGACAAATACCATGGGAAAACATATTTCAATGTTTATCCTTAATCACATCATTTGCAGATATGGTATTCCTCATGCTATCATCACAGATAATGGAAAACAATTTAAGAACAAAGATGTGGATGAACTTTGTGAGACTTTTCATATCACGCATCATTCTTCTCCCATTTACTATCCTAAAGGTAATGGACAAGCTGAAGCCACAAACAATAATATTCTCAAAATCTTGAAGAGATCGGTTGATAAATCATGAAGAGATTGGCATGTGCAGATAAACCTGACATTGTGGGCATATAGAACTAGCATCTGAACACCTACTGGAGCTACACCATTTTCCTTAGTCTATGGGGTAGAAGTTTTTTTACCCTTGGAAGTTGAAATCCCATCCTCAAGAGTTTATTTACATGGATTAATCAATGATGAGGATCATAGGGTCACCCGACTTCAACAATTGGAATTGTTGGAGGAACACAAAACACAAGCCTATGAACATTTGAAGGTCTATCAGAATAGAACCTCAAGAAACTACAACAAGCATATCAAACCAAGAACCTTTCAAGTGGGAGACTTACTGTTACCAAAAAACCCTGAAAACCAAGCAGATAGGGAAAATAAAGGAAAATGGGAATCAAATTGGCTTGGAACCTTTGTCATTACTTCCTCTTTTGGAATGGGAACTTACAAGTTAGCTGATTGTGAGGGTGATGAATTACAAGATCCTATTAACAACATCCATCTAAAGAGGTTTCATACTTGATCAGATGAAAGAGTATAGGAGGAAAGAGTATCAGACGAGTGTGTATCTGATGATTTTAACATCAAATCTTTGTACATGAGAAAATAAAAAATAAAAAAAACATGAGAAAAATCAAAAGTAAAAAATAATGGAAAAGCAGAAAATCAAAAAAAAAAGGAGAAAATTGAGCATGAAGAAAGAAAAAACATTCAAAAAATAAAAAAAATCATTGTCTTGGTGTAAACCTAGCAAATAGGCGCCTTGATGATATAAAAAAAAATTGAAAATTTTGAAAAAGAGAAAAAATACCTTGGTGAAAACCTAGCAATAGGTGCCTTGGTAGCAAAAAAGGAAAAAAAGAGAACAAGAGCAATAAAACCAAAAGGTGAAAACCTGGTAAACAGGCACTTTTTGATCCCTTAGGTTTTTCCTAGTTGCATTTGTACATATTGCCTTTTCATCATCTCATTTATACATATCCTTCATTGCATTTGTCATTTATGCATAGTCATAATAAAATCACTCAGCTGCATTGTTGCATTCTAGGTTTCATTTGCCCACGTTTCACATGGTTACATTTATCACCTGGGGGAAAAAGCATTGGTTTTTGGTACAAACAGATTCAGAAGTGCTACATTTTGATCACATATCAGAAGTAGATTTTTAGAATTTCAGAGGAGATATATTGTTGAACCTTTGATGGATATCATTGTTCAAAACCATATCATTTGACCTAACAACTTGGTCATTGAACTTCATTGACTTATTTTATAAGGATTAAAAATTGACACAACCTAAATGATCAGAATGTTTGGAATTCTTTTGAAAATCTTGATACAAAGCAAAAACACTTGAAGCTTTTTGATGAAATTCATTGCATTTTGTTATGTCTTTTTATCTAATCGATGATGTTTCAATTAGATTGGCGATGATGAAGATATGATATTTTTCTTGATTTTGAGTGAGTGTTTTGAGGAAGATCCATCAACTTGTGTGAATTTGTCTAATGACATGGTCATCAAAGAATCATTGAGGACTTTCATATAGGAAGGAGAATTAACCTTTGTTTGTTTACGCAAATGGATACCTTGGCTATTTAGATCTTCCATATCTTAATACCAAAATCCACTTGCAATATTGAATTTGATGAAACCGATATTCATAGTCCCATAGTTGGTTATTCAACTAGTGAGGGTTATACTAGTTTCCCAAGTGGTTACCAAAGTGATGAAAGAAGTATTCATAGCATCATGATGCGGTCAGTGATGATTGTACTTGCTCCTAGTTCCACAATGCTCAGTGATGATAATATATCTCTTTTGCAGTTCTTTCGCAAAAAGCTAGTGACAGTTAGTTGCATTGCATTGCATTATCATGTTAGATTAATTGCATATGTTTAGAGGAATTTTCCAAGTTACAAGGGGGTTAATCAATTATCAATTATCCTTGTTTCAAATCAATGATGTGAGATTATCTTTTGCATTCATTCATAGTATTATTCATTAATCATTTTTTCTTATATCAGAAAATCAAAAGAAAAGAAGCATTAATCATTATTTATTTTTTATTCATTTTAAGAGTGCATTTCATACAAAGTTGCATACATTAATAAATCAAAAACCAAAAAGCTAGTTGCATTCATTTATCATTGCATTGCATAAATCATTACATTCATAATGAAAATAAGAGAAATATATAGAAGTAGTTGCATAACATCATTTGCATCCATCTATCTATGTCATATATAAGATAAATTGCATCCATAGCATAAATAAAAGTAAAATGCATCATAGACATCATATATATCTTCATGTAAAGAAATCTCACATAAACATCCTAAACACATCATGGTAATCAAGGGAGATCATCACATAAATGTCCATCAAAAGATCCATAACATTTGTATATCGAGATACAATATCATCAAAAAAATGATACATCAACATAGTCCTGATCAAAATCAATAAATATGATACATAAATACATCTCAATGTGGCTAAATATCCAATCTATATTAAGACCCAGAAGGGGCACCTGATCCATCACCTATACCTATACCTATACCTGATCCATCACCTGTCTCATTAGGATCCCTATAACCTGATCTATCCTGTGTAGTCGGTGGTACCTGACTGGTGCTCGCAACACTAGGCATCTGTGTCATCATAGTCATAAATTGTTGCATCATGGTAGCTACCTGATCCATCCAACTAACCACTGATGCCAACCCAGCCTGTAAGGACCTCACATCTTATGTCAAGGCATCTATCACCTGTGGAGCCTATGGAGGAGCCTACAGAGCCTGGGGAGTAGCCTGAGATTTCTGTGAAATTTGTGGAGGCACCTACTGTGATAAAATCTGTCCCTGTACAAGAGGAACCTGTTGTGCCTGAACATGAACCTATGGAGGAGTCTGTGCTCCTGGAACCTATCTAGTAGCATCTAGACGAGCCCATCTACCATCTCTCTGGCGTTGTCTCTGTTGACCCCATCCTGCAGCTGGTCTAGGATGAATCTGTGCATGTGCCTATACTTGTCTCTGTCTCGGCTATCTAAAACCACCATCCCTAGCCCTAACATGTCCACCCCACATCTGAGGTCCCACATGTCCTCTTCCTACAACTATGACTATCCTAGGATCTCTCGGTGCTCTAGGAGCTTGCTGTCTCGGTCCTCTCTGTCTACCACCTCTTCCACCCCTGTCGTCATCATCATCATCAAAAGTATCATCCCTGTCAGGAATCATCTCTACTGGATTAGTAAATCTCATGAATATGTGGTGTAAGAACCAATCTCTATACTCAATAGTCATACCAGCATCAACAACATGGTCCATCATGTCCCACCAGATGAATCCTAATCTGTCAATCTCAGTGAAAGCATACTATTAATCCACTTGTGCTCCCCACATGGACCACTCTGCCTAAACTCGGGCATATAAAGCCACACCCTGTGGCATATCTTATACCCGACCATACTGCCTCAAAACTCACCCAAAGAAGAATCTCTCTATAAGAAGTGGTGATTGACCAATCATCCATCCAGGGAAAACATATATGGAAGCTCATCATCATCCTCCCACCATACCTCACATATGAGGTAAGGTCTCTATACGACCTAATCAATATCATCAATGGTGCAGTGCCAATACTCTAGTTTTCCCAGATGATGATGGACAACCATCCCATCATACAAAAATGCATATGGTCATCCTCGGCCTTGAACTTGAGCTGCTATTGAGCTAGTAATAGGGATGTGCTCCTAGGTCCATAATTGTAACAATATAGCACCAAGTGATATAGCCGCACTAGCTCTGTAAACAACCTCATGTAAATCATCATAAAGTTGTGCCAACACGTAGGAACCCCAATCAAAACATCAAGGATGTGCAATCAAATCCTCTAAGATTTGACCCCAGCCAACTGAGAATCTACGACCTCATCGGCTAGGAAGTAGTAAACCTCCGATCACAACACCTAGTGCTACTGGAAAAGTGGGAAAAGAAGAAAATTGTGCCTCATCAATCGTGTCATCACCAAAGACATGTCTGCAAAGACATGTCTGCATACACTACCATCATAAATCTGATCATAGTAAACCCGCTCTCCACGAGTTGGGATACGAAGCAATTTATAGACATCCTTGGGAGTGATAGTCATCTCACATAGAAGAAGGTGGAATGTATTATGGTCAGAGTTCCAACGCTCTACCACAACTATCAGTACACCCCAGTTTAGCTGGAACCTAGGAAGCTCTAAAAGGAATCTCAACCTACACTACTCAATCACGCGTAACTTTGGATCCATCAACTCATCAGCCAAGTCAAGTATCTAGGAGGCTAGATTCTGTACATACAACTCACGAAAATGTGCCTATTTTGAAAATCAAGAGAATTATATCATTATCATTATATAAGTGGATCATTCTAAGTCAATCAAACCAATTCAATCAATCCTTTTCTCTTTTTGAGTGTATCAATTTATTGTTCATAACTCTAGATCTTGAGAAGGGACCAATATGATCAGTTATTCTATCAATCAGATCTATCCTATCAGATTGACAAATCAAACATCCATTTTTATGATTATCCTAATATCCTAATCACTTGTTCGCATTACTATAATAGATCTATCTATCTTGGAAATCAATCTGGTCATCCAGATGATCAATCAGAAAGCATTTTGTGCTTCCTAAATTAGGTTTATATCAATTTTCAAAGTAGGCCTCACTTGGCATAGTGTACGCATCATTTCATTCTAGGCATCATTTAACTGATGCTAGGCATGATTTGATTCATCAGAGGCATCACTTTCCAATGTACATGGCATTTTAACTTCCTACACGGTATTTAAATCCTTATACACGACATTTTACAACTAGGGTTTCTATATGCGGCAATTTATTGTGCAAATACAACATTCTAACCTAATCATACGTGGCATTTAGCTATGCATATGCATCATTTCCCAATGTGGAGGTGACATTTAACCTTCCTACGCATCATTTAACCTATGCTACATGTCATTTCATCTAATCTACCCTAGAAAGCATGGGAAAATGTAATAAATGCTATCAAATTGGAGCAATAAATGCACTAGGAAGGTGAAAACCACTTATCAGAGGTCCATACTCAGGAGGTCTCTAATACCGGTGTCCTGGCTTGAACCGATGCTCTCTAATCAGGACCACCATCGCTATCAATCTCGGTAGGATCAAAGCAAATTCTCAAGGGTGAAAAGTGAAAATGAATAGTAAAAATGGGGTTTTCAACCTATTTAAGCTAATTAACCTAATTTTGGAGGATGTTTGACCCAATTTAACCATCATTTGACTTAATCTGCACTTTTTGCACACTGGGGCATGTTGTGTTACCAGGATCATCATCAATGTTTTTCAGAAATGAAAACATATTGGATCTATTTTTCTATCAATTTCATCATCATTTTTCTATCTAGAGATCAATCTATTTCATTTTTGAGGGGGCATTATCATAGTATCAAATCAAATCTGCATAAAAAATTATCAAATCAAGGGCATTGAAATTTCAAACATTATCAGTGGGGCATTTTGCATCTTATCAAATCACAGTTTCAAATCAGTTTGGAAGTAGGTTTTATCAATCGAGATCAGGGATTTCAAATCAATCAATTAGATCAAGGATTTTGAATCAAACTATCAAATCAATCAATCAATCAAATCAAGTTATCAATCAATCAATCAGGTTTGTGTATCAATCAATCAATCAAGTATCAAATCAGTGATCAGGACATGCAATTTTGTTTGAATCAATGTGCTTCACACATCAATTTAAAGAGGGGCATTTGTAGACACCTAAAACTGGGCAAGTGTCCTCTTATCAAGCAAATCTACAAATCTCATCCAAATGCTCTAAATTTTACCAAAATGGATCAAATCAATTTCAAATGGAAATTTATCAATCAAATTGGACAAAATCAAAGGATTAAATAAATAATGACATCAAATGATCAAATACAAGCCTAAAGGGATTAATATAACTATATAATTGATTTTAATCAATTAATTGTATAGTTTAAATCAAAAATCAAAATGAACCTATTCTCATACATGGATAATTTAATTAATTGATTGAATTTAATAAATCCTAATATCCTTCAACATGAATTTGAGCAACCAATGACAATTGAGAAAAGCAAACCACATGGATCACTCCTAATTTGCAATCTCAATCACTCGTTTTGAACTTTCAATCTCAATCACTCAATTTTGTCCCTTTGTCCAAACCTTTGAGACAACCATTTAAATTGTCCCCCCATTTGAAACCATTTCAAAGCCTCTCACTCAACCATGGCTTAATCATGATCAAGTAACTCTACCCCCTACACTTGGGAAAATCCTATAAATAGAAGCCATTTTGAGAGCATAAAGGATCCTAGAAAATTTGAATGCAAGGCATCATTACTATAGGCATTTCATAGCAATTTGAGAGCATATCATAGAATTTGAGCATAATTTAAAGCATTTAGTAGATCATAGCAATGGAGGGAATTTGAGCTATATTAAGCATATCTTAATCAAAATTCTCATTCTAGGATTGTCACTAGTAGAGATTAAGGCTGAGAGCTCTATTAGCAAAGCTTAGTTAGAGATCCATGAGATGTTAAATGCTTATTTGTCAATTATTTGTTTAAATTATATATTTTGTTTCCATAGAAATGATAGATAGTGCCTTTATTTCATGAAGGTATGAATTATACATACACAATACCCACTTACCACAATGTCCCACTTTCATATTATAATTCTCTATCCCTTTCCCATATCGTTGCATCTCCTTCACAATCAAACATGTCCAATATTAATCTATCCACAGAAGCAACCACCAATAACCAAGATCAAAGTTTCTCTTCCTTGAAACAATAATTGGCTTCTATAACCCAATCCAAATTCAAAAATCCAACTTGTGGCATTGCTAGTGCACTTTCCTAAGACATCATCCATGTAATTAGCCCTCAATACATCAAAATTACTCAATTGGAGACATACAATGGAAAATGTGTTCCCTTAACTAGTGTGAAAACATTTTAAACATTGTGTAGTGACTTCTCAAATGGCCATAGACTCGTTACTATATTATTTGCTAGAAAATTTAGAGATAAGGCATTGAAATGGTATTGTTCATTGCATCCTTATTTTATTGACTCTTTTAAAAAAATGGCTAATGCATTCATACAAAAAATTTTAAATAATATTGGTCCTCAAATGTATTTGACTAATTTGATTCACTGCAAACAAGGAGTTAAAGAGAAAGTGTTTGATTTTATTTGTAGATAAAAACATTTGCATGCTCAAATTTATTATCATGTGCCTGATATGGATGTTCAAAAAATGTTCATTTATAATTTCAAGATACATTAGAGATAAGTTATTTTTCTGAGTTTACTTGATTTACCCAATTGTGTGCAATGCTTTATAATTATTAGATTCATTTGAACCAACTCGAATCATCCATATCAATGGCTCAAGTTGATAAGAATTATGTCACAACAATCATTCCAAAAATTTGAAAATCTAAATAGATGATTCATCAAGATTAACACTAATTATTCAAATCATGTTGATACACAAGTGGTAGTTGCAATATAAAGTGTGGCTCCTTTGTTATCAATCTTTAAACCTATGTGTACCTTTACTCCCTTTTTTGAATCCTTACATAATATCATGATTAAATTGATTAATTCTAATGTTTTAAAACTTTCTTCCATGAAACCTATTAACCCTTATAAACCATTTCCAACTTCTTATGATCCTAAATCCTTTTTCCAATATCATTGTCAAACTAGCCAGGATACTGAAAAAACTTATAGGTTGAAACATCTTATCTAATAGGTCATTGATTCCCCTTAATTAAAACTTGAAAAACTATACTAAACATTTTCATTCTAATTCTACCAACACTATCAAGCCTACCAATTATTTTCCTTCCCTTTACACCAATATTATTGAGCGTATGACCATTGATGTTGATATTATGTGTAGTGCGGGAACCAATATTGTCAACTTGATTGAAAAACCTAAACCTAAACTTAATATTTAACCTTACATTGACTTCAATTCCATGGAAACTATTAAGGCACCTAATGGACCCATATACATAATTGTGAAGATTAATGGAGAACTCTCCTAAGGATTTCTTATTTATCCTCTCTTCATGTTGAATTTTATTATCAGGGAACATCTCTTTACATGAAAATTTCATCAAGAAACTTATGAAAAATATGATGTGATGATTAAGGTGCATGATGATATTACTTGTCTTAACATAGGTTCAATTACACTTCTTATTGAATTTACTAAGAATTACTTAGATATCACTTTTTTCCATTATTCCTACCTTTGATTGATTCTAAGTGAGTACAATATCCTTGGCTTGCTTCCATAAAAGTTATTCCTTCTAATATCCATAAGTGTTTGAATGTCTTGTATAATGGAGAAATTATCGCAATCAATCATTGTCTCTATAAACCATTAACAAGTCATGGAAACTTCACCCTTGACTTACTTTAGCCTCAAAAACATCAACCATTGGAATCTCAAAAAGACATTATCTTTGTAACCTATGAAAAATTCAAAACTAACATGATATCAAAGTTGATAAAATATAAGGATATTCCACCTCCCCATTAGGGCCTTGAACTCCTTCCCACACATTCCATTTCTCCTATATATGCTTTAGTTTCACCTCCCATATCTGAAAAATTTCGAACATATTACATATGTCAACCTAGTAAGGTTCCTTTTGTTCCTCCTCCTACAAAGGAATAAAAGGAGATAATGTTGATTGATCCCCAACCTTCCCAAATTTCAAGTCAACCCAACATAAATTATAGTGCTAGAGACTGGTATTTAAGACGTTGTGTCAAGGCCCATGAACTTTCTTCCCAAAATATTTCCTCCGTGGAGACACCCAAAGATGTGTTGATCACATTGACCAACCATTGAGTAGCCCAAGGGAGGAACAAAATATTAAAAAGATAAAGTTGTTTAAGCATGATATTTTTTCTTTTGACATTAAATATCCTCTTGTGATTAATTTAGATGATTAAATGGATGATAATGTTACTCATACTAAGAATATTGATACAAATCATGTTGATTCTAATGATCATGATTTTATGTATGAGGTCTTTGATATCTATCATGAACTTTCTTCGAGATTTTCCAAAGCATTAATCCTAGCTCCTAGTGACAAAAAAAAGTGATTTTTCATTAGAGCATGGTCCTTATTTGGAACTTCTAGCATCTCTATCTACCATACTTGTTTTTTCTCCTCTTACATCTTGTACACGATCCTTAAGTGATGTTAAGCAAGATTGGGAGGTGGATGATTTTATTGACTAGATTTGCTTGTGCAGTAGACTCTTTTGTGTGTTTTATTGTAAGTAATTTGCTTCTTTGGTGATGTATTATTTGATATTGTATTTTTGTTATGTTAAGCTCTGTTTGGGTGACCCTTGTTGCTACATTGGCACATGGTAATAAAGAGTCTGAACCTATCATGATATTCTTCTATTTGTATCTCAATTCTTTTATATATATATATATATACACACACACACACACACACACACACACACACACACACA
>MU225217.1:2616002-2632658 GCA_018584345.1 Thuja plicata | reverse complement strand
GACTAAAGACTTCCCCCACAACCCCTACTTATACCAATCTAAGCCATAGGTCGGCCCTGAACATAAATTAAATACAAATACCGAAATTAAATGCCACAAGTCGGCCAACAACAACAATTAAATGCCCGAAATAGATGTCTTAGTAAAATCATGATATCTCCTAGCTCCGGATGAATTAGGACTCGTGCTTCAAACCGTAGGTAGAAATCTAGGCCCTCTTCAATCCTGAAATTTGAATCCTCTAACTCTTTGTGGAAAATTACTTATATGGCCTATGATAGGTACCAAATTCCTAAGCAAGGCCGAGCTCCTCCTAGTCCATGCCTAGCAACCAAGACCATGCCAAGTTCCATTAAATACATCAAAACCAATTACCCAAGACCCAAGTAGGTCCACACAACTCTACAAAATCCCTCACACATGAAAATAAGTCCACACAACTCCATCAAATCTCCCAAACATGTAGGATAGCCAACTACCCTGGGATGCTCCTACATCAATATGATCAGGTAGAGAAGACTGTAAAAAAATTCTGAAGAGATGATCAATTGAACCAAGGAAGAATTAGAACCAACAGGAGATACCCCCAATAATGCTGAGAAGGGAGAGGTGTGACAGGTACACTGAAATAAACTGCTAAGAAACACTGCATGATGAAGAACGTACAAGCACATATAAAGGTTGGTGTCGTGGAAGGAACACTCACATAACACACATAATGAGGCTAATGTCATGGAAGGAAAACTCACTTGACAAATGTAGATGGAAAACAAGGCAAACATCACACCCCCATGGCACTTTATAAAATAGTGTGAGTATAATAGAATCCCAAACATGCATCATATGATACTTTATCTCTGTGCATTTGCAAAAGAAATCTACAAAAAAAGATGTATACAATAATCAGAAAGGAAATGATCCCAGGACTTGAAACATCCAAGATATCCACCATAATGCCATAAAGAAAAAAATTGAATAAAAGATACATGGAGCAGAATCTGGGTGTGAGACCCATAGAAGAAGAAAGGAGAACAAAAGCAACTTTCTGACACCATGTGGAAGTCAAAAAAAGGAGTCTGGAGGAGCAAGATATAGCGACCAGAGTGCAAAATGGAACCCTGACTTTGACTAGAAAAGAACCCCTCAAGATAGAAAAATCAGATAACCAAACTGAAAAATCAAAACAACCTCAAAACCATCTTTCTGTTGATAGCTCGTTTGGTGAAAAATGCCTCCGTTTGCTCAAGTTATGAGCAAAAAACCACCAGTAGGTCAAAAACCAAATGAACCAGAAGAAACCTCAGCCAAAAATGGTGGAGCCCAGCTAAACTGGCAAAACGCTCCAAATCTGGACTGCCTCGAGAATTCCCTCCAAATTTAGCAGAAAAAAATATCATTTTTTTAATGAAAAAAACAATAAAAACAACAATTGTTTTTTTTTTTAAACATGTATTTTTTTGAAAAAAAAACATTATTTTTTTAAAGAAAAGAACACACAAAAAACATTTATATTTTTTTATTTTAAAAAAATATTGAAAAAGCATGTTTTTTTATTAAAGAAAAAAACATAAACAAAAACTTTATATTTTTTATTTTAAAAAATATTAAAAAAAGACAGGGTTGTCATTTTCTCTCTCCTCCATGCAACTGGACAACACACAAATTGAGGCGGCATGGAAATCGAGGCAACATGAAAATTGAGGCATTACAAAAATTGAGGTGACACAAAAATCAAGGTGCACAAAAATTGAGACAGTATGAAAATTGAGGTGGTATGAAAATCAAGGTAGCATTAAAATCAAGGTAGATTTTTGCCTCGTAAAACATGCCAAGGGTTGTCATGCAAAAATAGGGCCCAAATTTCAACTGTCCAAATAGTATGTGTCTTATATGAAAATAGGGGTTTTGGGGCATTCCGGACGCAACCCAGATGTCAACTTTTGCCCAAAGTGCTCCAAAAAATAAATCCCCTCTGCACAGAAAATGCAGAAAAACTTGAAACCCTTGGAGCTCCAAAAACTTCAAAAACTCAGGAACGTGCAGCAGTAGAGGGGCTCTGATACCATGTTAGAATTCAAAGAATTCATAAGCCAAGATCATCTGCATGCAAAATAACCTATTACAAAAGCAAAGCTTAGAGACAAAAAAGTTTTGAAAGACAAAATATTCATTTAGAGAGGGAATTCAAAATACAAAGAGATCAAACCTTATGAAGGTGATCGAAACCCTAAAGGGGAAAAATCTAGGTTGCATAATAATAAGTAATAAAATAATTAATTATTATATGCCTAAAGTTTAGCTTAAGTGAAATAGAGAATAATAAGTGACATAATAATTAAATCAAGATGATTTAATTAATAAGTGGAATCACTTTATTACTCTAACAGAACCTGGGATCACCTAGATGGACATGCATCATGTAGAGATTCTTTGGAGATTCCATTTTTGGAGCCACTTGATGAGTTGTATTGTAACATTGGAATATTATTTAATGTGGATATATTGTATTTTATTTAACATTAGGGAAATATACTTAATAAATTATAAACTTACTACCCAATATTAAATAATGAGGTCAATGGTATTGTGTTCACATGGTTTTGTGGCACACGGTTTTACTTTACCACAAGTTGTATTTTGTGTGAGCTTATGTCTATAAATAAAAATGTATGTTAGTGGTTTGGGTTGGCTGATAGTTTGGGTTGTCATTATTTAATATTTTTGAAGGTCATATTCATGAAGCATGGCATAGGATGTGTGGATACATGCTTTGACGCATGAAAATGCATTGGATGAATTAATGTTTCAAATGTGTTCATTATAAATTTGTAAGTTCTTTGTATTGCTTTATGGATGAATAATACAATGGAGTACAAATGTTTTTTGAGGTTAGGTTTTTCCTTTACAAGGGTTTTACCAAGGTATAGCTTGAATTATATTGGGGCTTGTCTATTTGATCTTTGCATTATGATGATTATATAAGCTTGTATGTATTCTTGTCTCACATGGGTTATGTAGGAAATTTGATTAAATGTAACTGGATAGGATAATTAGTTCCTAATAGTTCTTGGAAAATCTTGTATTGACCTCATATTGTGGAATATATTTTAAAACAATTATCAATAAAAACTATTAAATTATAAGTTTGGGCATATAAAATATTTATTAAAAAATTTTATTTCACAATTTTATTTTGTTAATTGACAAATATGGCAAAGATCAAGGCCACACTCGGTTACATCTTATCTGCTCATGCAACATAATTTTGTGTGAAGTGTAACAAAAAAATTTTTTATAAGAGGCCCCATACAACCTACCCTCGCCCGAAAAACTTACATTCAATTTTTTGGTTTCTTTACTAGCCCATACCATCTTTACTATTAAAGTATAGAGTCACCAACTAAGGATGCCCCTCATATTCGCACTACTCGTTGTACTCCACCACTAACCAAAATTCCCCACAAAAGTATAATGTGGTTTATGCCAATGAGTGGGTAATATCTTCCTATTTCTTCTTTCATATAAGAAAACTATTAGAGTTTTAGGTGACTCTACAAAACCCCCAGGATCAAACGAAAGACCAAGATAAATTCCACAAGAGAATAGAATGATAATCACAACAAGATGAAAGAATGGTACTATTGCTAATGGACGTGATAAAATGTACATAATGAGCCTGCTTATATGGGCAAGGAAATAAGAGACTATGATAAGGAGAAAATAAGTTATCACTCATACAAGGTGGAATCACATGTCCACCAAAGGTGGATCATCCTCCATTATACAATGAAGTATGTGCAACATGTGGAGGATGATAATGTGATAAGAGTACTGTAATATATAAAATGTAATGTGTAAGATATAAAATGGATGGTTATTAAAATGTAAAGATGTAAAGGGTAAATATAGAATATGGGGGTTGATGGATTGTTATGTGTAAGAAATATAAGATGTTCCTTTTAACCTAAAATACACAAAGGAGGGATCCAAATTGATTAACCCCAAAGGAAGGATCAATGCATAAATGAATCAATCAATTGGAAATGAGAATAAAGAGGAAGACCTTAAATTCCATTTTATAGAAAATAATGTGTGATAGATTTAGGAAGATTAAAAACTTTAATTGAAATGAACTGAAGAAAAGTATTAACCTCAAAATGCTATAGATCCAAAGAATGTTGTTTTTGGGTGCCTGCGCTGATTTTCTGGAAAATTTGCAACCGGATCTGGAACATAAACGTAGAGATGAACAAAACCCAGAAATCTTTTTCTGATCTAGCTCAATTTAAATTTTGACCCCAAAGTGAATGTCACCTTTGACCCAAAATTTTTGATTTTGACACTGAACAAAATGTTGATTCTGACCCAGAAATGAATGTCACCTTTGACCCAAAATTTTTGATTCTGACCCAGGACAAAATGTTGATTCTAACCTAAAATCTCTGACAGAAAATCTATTTCTGGATCTTGATAGCTTGTCGAAAAGGGTATCCGAATCTGCACTCCAATTTGCTATTCCAAACCTATCCCTACAAGAAAAATGGTTTGTTTGTTGGGGGGATGGGTTTGCCTTGGTCAAACCCTAATTTTGAAATTAACCTCAAAGTATAATTGAAATTGCATAAGTAAACAAAGTAAATGAACAAATTCACCTTGCTTGTATAGAAACCCTTGTGGTGGATTCGAATACGTGGATCCACAAGTATGTATGCACCAAATGGATGTAGAATGTAGAATGTAGAATTTCATATGTAGGATATCTCAAATCAATTTCTTGTATATCTTCAACACCAATCTTGAATGGATCTTGGAATAGGAAGAGGCTTGGAGGAATGTGGATGGAGAAATCTTCAACAAGAGGGCTCCATAGAGCTTGAATCCTTCAATGGCTACCAATGGATCTCCTTGATGAATTGAGTTCTTGAAAGTATTTGAGTGTTTGAATGCTTGATAGTAGATTCTTGCTTCAATAGATCGTGCATAGAGTTTGTACGGATGAAATTGCTTCTTTTTTATGTCTTCAAGTCTTGGATTGTTAGAGAAAATGAGAGTAGAAAGCTTCCTTATATATGAATCTAGGGCACAATCTTCTAGAGAGGCCTACATAGGAGAATTAAATTTCAATTAGACCTATATCCCTAGAAGTGGACCTATATTAAATATAATTTAGGATTCGTTGCTCCGAAGATCGAAACAACCGACCCGGAAGCGGGAATTAAACTTTTCCGAAGCCTGACATCCGAAAACTCTGGAAACTTGAAATCTTGACCTTTGGTCATAATTAAGGTTGATTTTGACCTAGGTCAAGGTCAAGGTCAACCTTGAACCATAAAGTTTGATTTTGACCCTAAGGTCAAAAGTCTTAGTTTGTAGTTTAGAGTGCCAGAAATAGGCTGGAGAAAAGTGGGAAATGGGGCAGAACAAGGGGGAAAGCCATATCCAAGTTAGAGACCCATTCAAGGTGCTTGACATGACCCCAAACCACTTACTGGGAAGGCGAAACTAGTTTACAATGGAAGTGCTTCCATTTCCAACTATACAAGTACTAAATGTGGATCTCACACATAAAGTGGATTGTGATAACAACTATCACCACCTAAAGTAGAATTTCTCCTACACCATGTGCAAATATAGGTGCAAACTCCTAGGTGTCCGAAATCACATAATACTATGTAATGCATTATCCTAAGTAAGATTAAGTAAATTATAATTAGAATTAATTAATTACACCAACATAAACAAACCAAAGGGATATTATATAAGTATAGTAGAGTTGTCATCAACTCTTCCCCTGTGGTCAAATGAGCTCCTAGGACTGTTGTAGCAATGCACCACATCAACTTCACGACCACTTAAATCATGATTTTAACAATTGTCATATCCTCAATTTTTACCACCAAATTCAAGACAAATGAGGCCACCTCTAATTTGGTGTGGTATTTATATTCAAGCTCTTGAATTTCATCTCTAGGAATCATATTGATTGGTTGGAGGGTCATGGAGGAATAACACTAAGATTTTATCCAAGAGTGCATTAGGAAAACTACCCCAAAAAGATGCTTACCTTATATTGGTCCTTAGGTTAATATTCATCTCCATCCTATATTTTAGTCCAAAGGCTTCCCTTTAGGCTACTAAATATCATACAATGCCGACACTTCCTCTACTCTTTTCCTTCCATTTGTCTCTCATGGAGGGTGTAACATATAAGAATATCTATATATAGTTCTAAAATATTTTTAAGATGGACAGATGAGTTCTTTTAAGAGACAGGGCTTCATAAGTTAGAAAAATTCTTGATCAATATTCATAATAGAAGATAAAACTTAGAAAGAAATATAAAATGTGTTTTTGTTGTGGCTTTTGGTCCCTTAGATTGCTTGGTCTTTTGGATGTCATTAAAATTCCTTCATTCATTCAATAATTTACCAAACCCTCTCACACATGGAACACAGTGGCCACATCCATTTTCTCTTGCTCATTATCCATGGCAACAACCCATTTCAATTGGTGATCCATGATAGTATTTCCTTCCCCAAAGATGTGCAATATTTTGAAATCTTCCAGTGCTACCAAACACTCTAGATCACACTCATGTATTTATTGGATTTTTAGTTAGGTTTCTTACAAAATTGTATTAAATTAAGAGCAATTAGTGAGTCTCCCTCCCTCAAAGTAAATTCTTCTAAAATTTAGACTTCTACACAGTTCCAAGGTCATCCAAGGCACTTGGAACCCAACTTTTTTGTTTGTCCCTACTTTCAAATACTTAGCTTCCAAAGCTAAAATGTGTCTGTTGTGATCTCAAAGACAATTTGCTCTTGATTGTCTTAGGTTTTCTAAGTCATCATGCCAATGTTGACCTTCATTTACATTTTAATATTAAAAAAACTAAATTTCAATTATTTAAAATATTATAGATAAAATATATATTTTAAAAAATTATATAACAACAAATAATGAAATTATATGCATAGATAATCTATAAATTATATATTATTAATGGTCTCATAATATAATAGCTTTACTGATGGGTCTTAAATAATAAGATAAGGTGTAAATTTATTTTAAATATTTGATGTTCATAAGAGTTTTGAAATTTATAAGCACCATTTCATCATATAATTACTTGATTATCTTTAGATGATTATATAAAAATAAAATTTATATGTATATTGAGAATTTGTTGTTTGACCTATTTCAAGTGAAGTAATAAATGAGGGACCTCATCTCTAGTATGAATTTTCTATATTAATGCAATAGTCTAAAATTGTGATATTAAGACTTTGTAGGGGCTAAAAGTCGATGAGCTTAGCAAATCAACAAGGGTTAGAATGTAGAAGAGTAAATGATCCAAAGCTATAAATTCAATGACCCAATAAGGGTTTAAAACCCATGAGCTCAACTATCTAATGAGGTTTGAACCTCAATGACAAGAATAATAACAGTGGGATTTAATCATCATATTATGTCATGAATGACTAATCTATACAAATACTTGTTTTGCTTAATCAAGTCTTTGTTATATTCTTGATATAGAACCTAATATATTATATTAATAATACATATCATGAATAAGTTTGAGAACTCAAAATAATCTATCATCATTCCTCATATGATTATTGGATTTAGCTAAACATTATACCTGTAAAGTAGTTGTTGCTAAGATAGTTTATTAATAACATAAATTGGGCATCATAGTATGAAAATTATAAAGAGAAGTAGCATGTGTAGCTTTAGATACAAAAATATAATGTTAGATTGTAATTCCCATGTTGTGATTTAACTATAATATCCACTATTCAACATGGTGATGTGACATTCAAAATGATAGATAAATGACTTACACCATGCTCAAATTTGATCCTCCATTTCTAATTCTAATTTGTGCACCTACAATTTCAAACCTTTTGTATGGTTTTAAACATGTAATATATAGCTTCGATCATTACACTTTTGATCTTTAACAATTTGAACTTTCCTTTGCTACTTGAAAATAGTAGTTCTTAAGAGCACTATTAAACTTATTTTCGGAGAGGAAGGTGACTAGCTTCTCATATTTTGCCTTAGTTATGAAGTTGGATCAATTGATCAATTTTGATAAAATTTCAAGATATGCCAAGGAAAATATAAATGATATATTTTTCTTTAAGACCTTTGATGTTGATGAGTTTATCATAGATTCTCAAATATGCACTTAAATTATTAAGTGTATTTGGTTGATTGATGTCTAAAATGAATTAGTGTTTGTCTTGTTACAACCTAGTGCCACAATTTTAGCATTTCAAAAGGGTAGTTGAAAGTAAGTAATCTTAGATACATTATTGAACTAAAATTTAGAAGCTTGTAGGTCAAAACTATACATAAAATCTGAACCTAGGTTTTGAATCACAACTATAGTTTTTGTAGTGCCACTCCAACCCTGTCATTACAAGGAGGTAATAGAGCCTTAGATCTTGGATTACACTTGTGCAATGACGTAACTATACTTGATGTTAAATACTATTTAATGTCACTATAAACATAAGCAAGCATTAAGTAAAATATTGTGATGTTAGTTAATGTTCTTTGATGAGATTTTACTATTATTTTATATTCATAGATGATAATTGATGATGCTCACATGTTAGCTTGGGTGGATTATGATATATTATCGTAGATGATTAAATGTTGTAAAATGATTATTTTAAATACTTTAAATGTAAATGATATGTTTAGTTTAAATGAGAATTTTTCTTACTTCACTATGCCTGGCGTCTTTGTATGAGTTGGAACAGAGGCACAATTACTTTCTTGTTGAGGTCCACACGATGTCCAGTTCCCCTCTATTGCATTTTATTATTGTCTTATATATGTGCTTCAAATATTATACTAATGTGGATAGATACCAGACATCATTTCACCTGATTACATGATTTGAGTGTGTCTATAACCCCGACAGTGGGCATAGGAGATAATAGCTATAGCCTTTCCTACTGAGCCAATATCATCCCTGTATGAATGGTGTATCCGTACTTGTTATATTATATCCCTTTGGTATATGTTTGGTAAATCCAGATTCATATTACATATTGTGAAAGACCAGTTGTGTGTCTGTGCATTAGGGTTCCCGTAATTGTCGTGGAAGGGGATTTAATTAATAATATTAATTTTAATTATTATATAATCACTTTCTATTTTTGATAATTTTGCCATAGTACTATTCCATTTAATTGGAACTGATTAAATTAATCCAAGTTGAAGTTCAGGTTAATTTCTGGGGGTTTTAATTTAATTTCTTTTAGTGGCTTTATTTTAGCCTTTTTGGTTGTAAGTGAAAAGTAACTTATAATGAAGAATTAGACTTCATTTTTCTGACTTTTGCATTGTTGGAGAGCCAAAAATTGCTCAAACCCTCTTGTGAGAAATTTGGAGATTCGCTTGTTGGGTGAGATCCTCTTGCTGGATTTGAGCATGGAGCGAATCATTAGAATTGTGGCAGGTTTGCTACGGTTTGGTGAGATTTTCATCTACTCTGGTGCATTATCAATTTTTATATCCTTGTTTTGAGTTTTCGCCAATCCTTGAGGTAGGGCCTCTTGTAATTAATTATTTTCTCTGAATTTTGAGTTTTTTATTGTTTTAAATCATGTAGTGGGATGTATATCTATGTTTTCCCCACCTTTCTTGTTGTATTTGATACCCGGTTCAACTTGCATGTTTTTAGGATTTTAAAATGTAAGGTTTTATACCGTTATGTTGTCAAATTTTGCATACCTACCCAGAAATTAAATTTTATTGGATTTTTGAGTTGTTGGGGGTACAATACAAAATGGGTTTTAATTTCATAAAATTTCGTGATGTTTAATTTTTTTGTGTTTTTATATTTTCCTCATTTTGCATGCTACCCAAATTATATCCAAAACTTTGTTGGGCATGAATGAGTGATTGTTCTTGGTAGTCCTCTAGGTCTATGTGGTGATTGTGTACACAAAATGGATATAGGACATTCCGGTTAGCTTTTATCATAATCTTAATATTCCTTATTCATTTAAAAATGCTGATTTTAAAAACTTTGTCGAATTTTGCTAGAATTTGGCAATTTAAGGCTTTTGAGCTCCGCACTTGATTTTGGGATATGAGATAGATCTTGGAACACTTAGGGATTTTGGTATCCCATGTATATATCTTGTACCATCTTGGGTTTCGTGCTCTTGGTGATTGGACCAATAGAGCGTGCTTGTGCATAACCTTCTTTCCTTGTGTTATTTGGCCTTTGTATACTTGATTTGAATTTTCTTTGTGATTGTTGTTGTGTGTGCTTGAAACCGCAACCTTGAGTGTAGTTTAACTGTGCCTACTTATTGGGAACTTGAGAGACTCATACTCTCAGTTTTTGATTGACTGAGTGTTTCTTCTATTTCAATAGAAACTTTATTTGAGCCTTTTATATTCTCTTGGTTATTGTTTCTTTCTTTTGCCTTGTCTTGGAAAAATCCATGCTTGAGGTTGAGCTTGCATGCCACATGTGGATGTAGGTGTTGAGATTGCATCCAGGCATTTAGTTGATCTATGCTCCTATTTCGAGGTCTGAGTGACCCATACTCTTGGTTTGCGACCAATTGAGTTTACCATGTTTCCTTATGTTTTTACATGACTTTGAGTCTTCCTTTGCTTTATGCCTTGATTCATTAATTTTGTTGTGTCTCATTATTATAAATATATGAGCACAGTTGGGGTTTGATTAGTGGAGTGTAGTGGCTCTCCAAGGTGGGTTGGGACACAAAGGGGTCTAAGGGTATCCCTTGGTAGAGTTATTAACAAGTGATAACTAATTAAATGATTGAGATTAAATATAATAAAGAGAATTAATGTGACTACTTTGTTGTCATTTGAGGACATTGATATGGTATGCATTTTCCTTTCCATCTACAGATGTTGATATGGCTTAGTAGAGCTTCCTTGATGAGAGAAGGATTGCTCAAAGCCACATGGGTCGTCATGTACCATGTGATGACACTCCCACTCTTAAGCCTCTTCACCAAACCTTTGTTAAAACTGAGTAGTGACCCTGGTGTACTTGGAGTGTTCTTGGTATGCACTTTGGATGTTGGTCTACATATTGAGTATTCTCCATGTTCTACTATATTCTGCATATATTTGTATTATTCTGGGTCATGGTACCTTTCTATGAGATTATGCATTTTCTTGGTGTTTGTGTTAGCTAGACCTTGCTTGCGTGTTTGTCTTATGTTTTTGGTCGGGTTACTATCTCCGCGAGCATGGTGGGGTGGGCATAAGGGTACCACATAGTAGGGAGGCATTGCATTTTTATACCACTGCTAGAGACCGACGCACAGGGACATACTTCCCCTAGACTCAAAGTGTCTGAGCATTGAGTGCTACATGTTGTGCTTCACTTGACTCTTGTGGCATATACTTATTTTCTCTTTCAGTTCTATAATTAGAGTAGTTTATTTAATTTACATGTATTTGATATTTATGTGTGCGTGTACGTATGTGATCTTAGAGTAGACTAATGTTTTATGATCTTCATGGCAGTAGTATATGCATTATATTGATACTTGATGTTCTTGATTATTATCCTATCCACTTTTATCCTTTCATTTAAGTATTAGCGTTGTAATCAAGTGATTATGGCCTCCATATGTGCGTATTCAGTACTCCCTATTATGGAGAAAGCCTACTTTTCATGTCGTACATTTGTGTCAGCAAGCCTACCCTATTGTCAGACTTAGTTACCCTATCTATTGTATGTCCTAGGCATCAATGACTACCTAAAATTGGTCTATACTTGATTAAAGGAAATGGTGACATAAATTACAATGTCATAGGTTGGATTTAGGTCTATTTTATTATAGATCTTGTCAATATCTTTCTGACACATTTTGAACGGAGTCAATCAGGTGCCGCATGCAAATGTTATGGCCTCTAGAAGGTTTGATTGTATTAAGTTTTCCTTTAGTTGTTTCTAGTAATTCTTTAGTCGTATCCAGTTTGATTCTGGGTCATTTTTGGGAAAAATCATATCCAGTCTGATTTTGAGTCATTTTTGGGATAAAAGATTGTATCTAGTCTGTTTTGAGTCATATTAGGGAAAAGTCATATATGATATACTGGCTACTTTTGTACATCTTCTGGCAGGCCTTTTCACTATTCCAAATACCCTTTTTTTAGTAGAGGCCATTTCAATCTTAATAGATCAAATTTGTATTTGTTGGTGAAGTTTTCTTCTTCCTTTCGCATTGTCAGCTTCTTGTTTTGTATTGACATAAGGGTGTTGTGGGCCCCTTGATGGATGACCATTTGACGATGGTTTGGTTATGATACATGGAGTTCATAGAAGTGATCCAAACTCTCATGAGATAGGGTGAACATTCCTATTCCCTTCACACTCAAGTATAGGTTTCTTGGGCACCTTTACAAGAATTGTTAAGTCTTTCGCTTGTTTACAATTATGTTGTGGTCATTATGTCATCTCTAGCATGTAGTGTTGTTCTTATGTTTGTGGTTATCTGATGCACTTGATATGTTATGCATTCTCTTATATCAAAAAAAAATTGTTCAATGCATGTTTAACCCTTATTTCTAAGGGTTCCTTGGAGGGTCATTACATCTAGTATCAGATCCCATGTTCATATGTTGGGATCTCTTTGTTATGCTCCCATTGTGTTTGGTGTGAGTGATGTGTGGGTGTTATACCTTACAACATTTATATTTTCCTACTTGTATGACTTAGCATGGTGATAGATGGTTGAGGTTACCAACCCTTGTTTTTAGTTTGTCGAGGAGCTTGCCTCCTAGACCTTTTTCCTTACCTACTGAATTGGAGTGTAAACTTCAATCAAGAGTCTCTTGAAGTGTGATCCATTTTTCCCTCATGTCCTTGGATTTTTATAGTCTTGTGTATTCCTGAGTGTGCTTGTAGGGAAGTTATGATGATCTTGGAGATAGCCTTGATGTGCCTATTTTGTGCATTCTTTTCTTAGATTAAAGATGGCTAATTTGGATTCATGTTTATTTACTCTATATGCTATGCCTTATTGTACAAGGAATTGTTGAATTGATATCATGTGGCCTTGGATTATTCCTAACTCATATTGCTTAATGAATGCAAGAGATAGACATTTGATAAATTGTTGATTATGTTATTTAAAAATGATTGGTGCATACTTATTGTTGTGCATGATGTCGTGAATGTACAATATGATGTATTGGAAAGTAATCATATTTTGGTCACTCTAAGTTGAAATGATAAATGCTTTCTTAACATAGTTAGTAAAGTGATATTATTGCTCCAGGGAATGGATGGATCTTAGCTTGTGTGGATAGTGAAAATGAATAACGGGTCTTGTTTAGTAATGATTATTTGAATTTAGAATCAAAGTATATCTTCTCCTCTTTCCTATTATTTGTTATGTGATTAACAATGATGCTTCTTAGTGATGAAAACATTAGAAGTATTGTAAAATTTGATGCATTTTATGATTAGTATTTATGGAGTTAAGGCAATTCTTTCATGCTCTTGTGTTTTAAATTGATCAAGTTATTATCTTTCCCTTGATTAGAACATGGAAATGTGTGCTCATTTTATAAGTGTTAACAAATATATTTTATAGAATGGGATAATGCCACATTGAAGTGGAAATGCTATGGCATTGGTAACCAACTTTGTGTTATGTTGAGGCAAAGCGATTTGTGAAGAGATAAAATGAGAAAATATGAATGATGGGTGGTGTTTCCCTATAGTAAAATTATGATGGATGGTAGGGAATACTTGTGTTTGATATGTGATGCTTATGTTGATTAGTTTGAGAAGCAATGTAAATTATGTTACAGTGATGTATTCTTTATTGGAAAGTACTCCTTGTGCGTGTGAACATCTAGTACTAGTGCTATGTTGTGTGTTTTGTATAACCATTACTTGCATTTTATGCCCATGAGGTGGTGAGTATATGTACCCATCCATGAAGGTTTTATTTGCATTTGGGTATGGGAGAACCAAAATGTCATTCTGTTGTATGCAAATTGTGGTTGAATGTTAAATCTATTGGATCACTGATTCACCCCCCTCTCATTGTTCTTCAATCCTAACAATTAGTATTAGAGCTTTGGTCCTTGGAAGAATTCTAACCACTTAAGGAAGATCCTGATGGCAGATTTGATAGTTTCTAATAGCGCACATAAGAAACTTTTGGTTGCGCTTGATGATCTTGACAAAGTAAACAATCATAATTCAGAATTGGAGAGAAAGCTTTAGGATGCTAAAAGTTTCTTTGAAATCCTGAAGGATTAGTTGAACAAATCTAGAGATAAGAAGAAAGATCTTGTCAAACAGTTGTAGCAAAAAAGAATCTCAAATAGTTCTTAATCCCTAAAACAAAAATATGATGAGCATGAACAAATACAAGTGGATAGAGACAATCTAAAACATGAGTTGGAACTTGTGGTAATGAAGCTGACTAGAATGTTACAAATTGAATGGAGAAGTTAGAAAACTGTAGATCTATCTTGAGGAGTCTAAACACAATGAGTGGGAACTTGAAAGGGTTAATGAAGTTCTTAGGAGTGAACTTGCCACAACAAATGAATTCAAAGAAAAATTCAGACCAGGCACTACGAAGCTTGATAAGCAATTGTAAAGGAAAAGACCAGTTGGAGACACACAAGGACTAGGATTTGAGAAAGGTGAAAGTTCTGGATCGACAGAGAAAATTAATTCATTAGAACAACAAACTGAAGAACCTATGAAGACACCTATGAGACAACTTAAATTCAATAGGAAATTTTTTCATGTAACAAGATTGGGCATAGAGAAAAGGAGTGCAGAAGCAGATCTAATAATGCTACATTTTCTGGCTACTGTTATACCTGTAATAATTATGGACACACAGAAAGTGAGTGTAGATCAAGGATGAATAATCAAAATAATATAACCTGCTACAAATGCAACAACTTTGGTCATATTTCTAAGCAATGAAAAATCGGGACAAACCCTACGAGCACAAGGTATGATAATATGACATGTTTAATTGCAATAATCATGGTCATATTGCTAGGAATTGCAAGAAAAACAATGTAGGAGGATCAGTAAAAGGAAAAAAAATGTACAAAATGATAAAGGAAAGAAAAATGTTGACGTGAATGAGGTTAGGAAGGAAATGAATAAGGTATGGGTTAGGAAAGAAATGATTGATTCTACTGGAAAAATCACACCAGTCTCTGGTGTGGTTATCTCTTTTGAGAATTAATTAGATCATTGATCTAAGGGGAAGTTCTTTATTATAATCTTTATTTGACCCCTAAATTTGACAATGCAACAGATACAAAGGCATAGTGAGTTACAAAAATGTAGATTACATCTTCTATATCAATCAAATAAAGTATTGAGAAGTTTGGAAGGATCACAGAAGGATTTTACATACTCTGTTATGAGACAGTTTTGTTGAAGCTCAATGCAATTAATGGTGACATATTTTTATGATATGAGAAGTTACAAAAATGATTTTCTTACTTTTATTTCACACCTTGCATACTAGTGAAGGAGCTTGCAGAGAATTTGAGGCGATATGGCAATAGTTGAAGGTGATTCCATCCACATTTTCATTCGTGCCCTAGAATTTGATGAAAGAGGTATTTTGTCTTAAAAACCTATATTTGCAGAGATTTTATTATGGATACTCCTAGAGTTCTTGATATTACTGAGAGACCTAGGCCAGTCTTTAAGAAGCATCCAGTGAAATCTACATTTGATGACCTAGAAGGAGCTTTTTCTTCCATGTCCTATGATGTTCTTCATGTTGAGGATGTGCGAGTATACATACATTGTTCTTTGGAAGAATTGGGAGAGAGATCAATTGATGAGTAATGGAAGGTAGTTGCCCCAGATTCTATTTTGAAAGATGAGTATAAGTCTTTGAGGGAGAAGCATTTCACTCAGGTCATGGAGTTCACAAATTTCTTTGAACCGTAGTGGATACGACTTATTCTAAGCCAAGTGCATGATCAGTTCATGTGGTTGGATTTACTGGGAAAAATCACTAAGAAGTTATGAAGGAAGTGTCTAGATTTTCAGACACTGGTGATGTACCTGCACTTGGATCTATTCAAAAGGAACTTGTTACTCAACTTACAAATTCTTAATGGGACAAGCATGCGATGTATGTAAACAATATAAGATAACTAGATGTGAAATTTTTTTTAATGGTTTTAGGATATAAATACTTTCATTCGAGTAGAGAGAATTCAATATCAGGCACCACAATCTATGTGGCCTACAAAATGGTGAAGAAAAACCTATATTATGACATATGCAAAGCACTGAGGGATCGATTAATGAGGAATCTTGAGAAGATAAAGAAAGATAAAAGATGAATCTTCATAAATGGGTAGTTTTTGGCATGCATACTTTTCTATTTCTCTAATTATTTTCTTGGTAATAGCAATATTGTTTGTAAGAAAGATATTCCTGTGGATATTCAAATTAAGAAGTACTGTGATATGATGGGAGAACAAACTTATAAGGTAAATCTGATAGC
This sequence comes from Thuja plicata, assembly GCA_018584345.1. Lineage (NCBI taxonomy): Eukaryota > Viridiplantae > Streptophyta > Pinopsida > Cupressales > Cupressaceae > Thuja > Thuja plicata. The sequence continues at coordinate 2,616,120 of MU225217.1, read as the reverse complement.
AATATCACAATTTGACTTGCTGTGGAAAAATATCTCCTACTTATCAATTGATGAGCTTAAGGGGCTTTCTAATGAATGGTTCATAAGGCACAACACTTGGTGAAGGTTTTGCAAATGA
>MU225217.1:2587443-2605956 GCA_018584345.1 Thuja plicata | reverse complement strand
TTATTCATGCTTAGAGAAAATGAGAGGAGAAGGCTCCCTTTTATATGAAACTAGGGCACAATCTTCTAAGGAGGCCTACATAGGATAATTAAATCATCATTTAAGCCTTTACCCCTAGGAGAGGACCAATAATAAATATAATTTAGGAATCAACCAATTCGAAACCCGAATAGTCGACCCGGAAGCGGGAATGAACTTTTTTGTGAAGACCGACATCCCAGAAACCAAAAGTTCCCAGGATTTGGACCCTGGGACAGGGTCGAGGTTGGCTTGTCCTAGGGCAGGGTTGAGGTCGACCCTGTCCTAGGAGGTTGACCCTGTTCTCAGATCCTAGGATCACAAGTCAGAGACCCAAAATGCAGAATTTAGGTCAGGAAATGGAGGTTAGAAAGGCAGGTCAGGGGGGAAGCCATGTCAAGATTAGGAACCCATTCAGAGGCACTTTTCATGACCCCAAACTACTCACTCAGAAGGATAAACTAGTCTCCTATGGAAGTGCTTCCATTTTCCGACTATACAAGTACAAACTTACTGACATAATGATATAGTTTTGGTATTTAGATCGCTACAGACATATGTAATAGAATTTTGATGCGTGATTGGGAGAGATGATTCACAAGACATATATACATCTATGTTTATGATCATAGAGTTTGATGTTAATATTTGATGGAGTTATGATTTGTTGATTATTGGGTTAACAAGTTTGAGACAAAGACAATGATAGTTGATCATTAGGTCGTGCAACAATCTTATTAGATCGATGGAATAATCGATTTGATCGATGGGGGAGTTAGAGATGACATGGTACAAGATGTACATATTACAATTTGGGTTAGTATGGAGATTTGATAAGGTATTTGGCTGACACACTACACACTACTTAGTTTTTTCTTATGGTCGACAATGTTAAGGAACAAGTTGATATATAAGACGAGTTTTGAGATGGATAGCGATAGAGACTGTGATGTAAAGGTTAAGGCATGCAATATACTACTAAATCAATATCATTAAAAAGTTTGTATGTCAGTTGATCAGTTGTACACTTCACTAGAACTACATTAACATACTTGATGTTGTTTGTCAGTTCATGACTAGGATAGCGAGTCCTATCTCTTTTGTATTAGATTGTTGAGGCAGTGAACCTTGTTGAAAGTTTTGTAATTGAGAAGTGAGCTCTAGGCTGTAAGCCTGGATGTATTTGCATTCCCATCTTATGTAATCTCACCCTTAATTGGGCATTTTATTTCTACAGAAGTAAAACATATTGTGGGTTCCATCCCCACCGTGGTTTTTCCCGTAACAGGGTTTCGATAATAAAAATTATGGTGTTATGATGTTATGGTTGCTGTGTTATGTTTTTCTTTCAATTGTGTTGATTTCATTGATATTCAAATTGTGGTTGAATGTTAAATATGTTGGAACACTGATTCAACCCCCCTCTTAGTGTTCTTCAATTCTAACAGAAACATCATTGAACTTTGAAACTAAGTCTTCAAAATCAACAATCTCGCGCCAAATGAAATGAATGAAGCTAAGGATATTAATATATTATTTCTAGAAGTGCACTTTCAGATTTAGTCATGTGGAGAAATGCGAAGCATGCATTTCACACAAAAATGATAGTCAGTCACATCTAAGCACATATAACCGTCAAATTCACTGTACTTTGTCTCAAACCTCAAAAACTTGAAATTGTTATCTCCAAAGAGTCTTCAACGCAATGCCAAAATATCATCAATAGATTCTCAACATACAGAGTATGCAGAGCAATATACTCAACACTAATTATAGAAAAAATAGTGTTTAGTCAACACTGATGACAATTGACATCAATGACAAGCATATCGACACATCTATATTGATTCCTTAATCACTCATTTTGCTCAATTCTGCAACACTCTCCTTCCATGTGAAGAGGGTATTCCATCAAATTCTTCCTTTATTGATTGCATTTTTCCATGTGAAATGGAGTGATTCAATTTAGGCACAACACATACATTATCTTTTGTCAGTCTCATTCACTTCTGTGAGGAGTTGATTTAAAGTATCACAAATCCCTGCATTGCATGTTCTTAAACACAACCCAAAGGTTGCAAGCAAAAATGATTTGTATTTTTAGTTAACTCATAATTGATACTTGATTTGAATGTTACTTATAATGGACACCTTTCAATATGTACCCAAGAGTAGTAAGTGTAATGTTTCACACTTTGAATCAATACACAACAACTAGTTAGAAGTCTTGAATTAACCTCAAATTTTAACTTTAATCTTAAAAGTTCAACATTTAATTCTACTTTTCATGAAACTTATTAAGCCAATCTTGTACGTTATGGATACAAACTTGGGTAGAAAAGGGATACACATATGATGAAGATTAAATGTTGGGAATGAATGTAGACAAGATGATGTAAAAATTTATTTATGTGTTATTTTTTAACAAAAAATTACACTTCTTATACACATTTTATTACATAAATGATAATTGAGTCAAATTGGTTCTAAAATGAGTAAAAATGAAAATATGGAATTTTTGCTCCTATAATTTTATGTACACATCTAAAATTTTATTTCAAGCCTTGACATTTAATCATATTTATTAATTAATTGAAAACAAAAAAAATACTTTATATTCTGAAAATTTACATCCTAATGTCCGTAAAAAGTAGACATTTTAATCAATAGAAAAGAAATAGCATTCGTAATTTTAAATATAAAAATAAAAATAATATAAGGACACTGTTCATTGAAAAAAAATCGAGCTACCGCCCCAAAGAAAGCGTAAATTTATGTGCACTGCACATTGCTACCCGAAGATAAGCAAGGCAGTGCAAAAAGTTGACACAAATGGCAAGCTCAGAGGGCACTGAAAAGAATGCTTCTTCATCAAGGAAGCCCAGGTCTAACGATGCCACTCATAAGCCCAAGTCCATTACACTGGACCAGTTCTGCTCCATAACCATGCCTCTTATAGACTTAGAAAAGGCAAGCAGTTAAACTATTTCTTCTCTATTCTCAATAATATTTTGTGTGTACACAAATGATAGCATTGCAATTTTTCATTCTTCATAGGAAAAGAATGCATGATTTAGTTACTAGTATGCGGCATTACGTATTCGCAGTTCAATGGAATTTTGACTTACAGGTAATATAACTTTTATCATATATATAAAACAAATGAATTTTCTATCTGAAAAGTAAGGGATCCTTAACTGATTAGTAAGCTGTCTTAGAATTTAGTTATATGGCAGCCTCACGAGGGGTGGATATGTCATGAAAATATCTAGCAGACATGTGGTGCTGTTTGCACCCAGTTGGGGCCTATCTGTTAATTGATGTCATTTGAAGTTATTTGTTTAGGGTTTATGTCAAAGTGAATGCTTTTCACGGGCATTTTGAATATTTTTTTAATTTCTAATTTTTACTAACCACGAGTGGGTACTAAAATTGAGTTTGAATTACTCTCATTTCACATGAATTTTGTCATTTGAAATTGTTGGAATATACTGTTTTAACCTTTTTCACATTTCCTATCTGTAACATTTTAATCAGTTTTCTTCTTATCCAGCATGTGATTATTTTCCTTCCAGATCCTTCCCGTCCAGAGTATTCTAGAACTATTACTTCTCCAGAAATCCAAATATTCTATAAATACAACATCCATTCCACCCTTATGGATCAACGGCAGGTCAAATATCAGATATAATCTGCTACCCTATTCTATAATGAGATCAATATCAAACTCATCCAAGTAGTTTGCAGTGTCATACATGCTTCCAATTTAAGACTTATGACACCTTTCTTCTTCTTCTTCTTCAATCATTGCAACAACAATATTTAGCAACCTAATTGAAGCACAATATGCATGAGGGAGACAAGTCTTGCACCAAAGAAATAGGTTCTCATATGTGTCCACATGATTACCATCTTCATAATCATTAAGGGAAAGGTCTTCAATTTGAAAATCATTGATTGCACAATATTTGTCTCATGAATTCCATTACTAAGTGCAGCCGCATCTATGTCATTCTCATGCAAACAGACAGTAGATGCTTCAATGATAATAGGGACAAAGTAGGTCAATACATCAAATAAGAAAGAAGTTTCTTGTTCTTCTTTACATAATCTTCATCCATACATTCTGTATAATCAGCCTCAAGAGTTGATTCACTTGATTCTTCACTTGTGCATACATCTTCCTCTTTGTACATACATTGTACTTTCAGTGGCAGGGTTGAACCAATTGTGCCACATCTTTTGAATTTACTTCTTTTGAAACTTCGCATTTATGGATTGCTGGGACCTCTTTCTTCTTCAGTATCCATTGTTGCACTGAATCATTCTTTTTCTTTGTCACCTTCCCAATAATATTGTTGTTCATGATTTCATTCTCTACCTGTTGCGATCTCTTATTATTGGCCATGGAAATTATTTTTGACCTAGCAGCAATGTCATAATTTAATGCAAACACATGTACAACTCTTAACTGATATTCATTTCTTACTTGCACCAGTATTGCATCTGAATGGGATGTCATGCCTTGGGATGTTGTATGTTATGAGCAAACAACTCACTGTTCTGTATTAAGACTACGCTCATCTTGCAATTCTACATCAGTCACATCATACTCATTTTCTCCTTCCATGAGTCATATTTTAATGCACCATACTGATCATCCTCATTTCATAGTACTGAGAACAATCATCCTCATAATCTTCCTCTCAACTCATTGAGAGGCTGTTTGGATTCTTGAGGGTGGCAAGGTGAGCTTCTTGCAACCTAAGCTCTGCAAGAAGTTGTTGATTTTGCTGTTCAAGGTGATACATCACATCCTCTTCGTATTCAATTTCTTCTCTCATGCCATCTTGGCAGGAAGCTTTGTCTAGATAACCCGTGCTAATTTTTTTCATATTGTATGTATCCTTGTTCATCCTTCCAAGAAGTATAGCATCTTTTTCTTAATTGAGACATGATAAGGACCATTTAGGCCATGATAAGGACCATTTAGGCCATTAGTTGAGTTTCCATAAGTAAATATGCATTGATCTCTTGAATCAGAGCATACATCATTTTTACCCATTGAACTAACTTCTAGAAAATGTTAGGTACGTCTGAATGACTCACAACAATTTTGAACTTCCCATAATGGATATCTTCATGCATTGGTTGAAGCAATGTGTTCTTCTTGTTGGTAATAGAGCTGCTCTCTTTGTAAAGAACCCTTTTTCTTCTATATGAAGATTTCATATCAGAACTCCTATGTGACTGAATTTGCTTGTTTATTGAATTTTATCAGTGATTGCTTAAATGAAACTCAAAGCAGAATCAAATATGAGCATACAGATATTAAACACATTCTTAAATATGCCATTCAACCTTTCCAAACAGCAAACATAAGAACCCAGAATGGAACTCAGAATTTGTGTTGAATCAAATCAAGATACAGTCTGATTTTAAGCTCCAGTAATAAGATATTGCACAGAAAATGTATTAAGCTCCTTCAGGTACAATCAATTTATTAATACCCAGCATTGTGAGTCCCTGGTATTAATCATCAACACTCAAATGTAATGAGAGTACGTAGTGTTCAATCACTAAAGCCAGCTTCAGCTTATGACCATCAAAGAGTAGACTTCTGTGTTAAACCTGTAGCTGGGTATTGACAACATGAGCTTGGAGAGGAAGCTTCACTATAACCGGTGAACCTGACTATGCCAGAAATATCACACCAAATATACCAGGCTGCTCCAACAAGATCCTGTAAGCTATGGTGTGAGGCCTCGACTTGCCAAGATAGCTAAGGAAGCCCTGAAATGCCCAATCGCAATATGCGGTGGTCTTCATGTGCCCAATATTGAACTTTTTTACGAGATTAGAGTGCTGCGGAGCTTGCAGGGTGCCATGAAAATAACTCCCATTGCCGGTTGTTTGTTTAAATATTCCCCTTCAATATATTGAACCTTTATGAAACCCCTTGGTGAGACTCCTTTAATATTATCGGCGATATCCACCAAAACCACAACTTCACAGTAATAATCACCAATATAAATCAAATCACTAAAATATAATCTTTTCCAATGTCAGACTTTATGCCCCTAAAACATTATTTCAATGAATTCCCACTCTTATATGCTGCGATTAATATTCACACTTTGGCACCAAGAGTATCCAATAATAATAATCTTTATTGCATTGTTTCTTAAATGTTGGCACAACTCATCAAAGTCGCGATTTGATAAAAATAATTGCAAATATTTGAAAGAGCTGCAAATATGAGAACTCACCATTAATATTGAATTTTCAATAGCTAAGCCATCCAGCTTTCATGATAATAACTCCTGGCAAAACATCAATATTTTTTTTTTGCTTGGTAATCGGTATACTTTATTAATTATAAAAGTAATTACATAAAGTTTACAACCTCCAAAATACTTCAGCGTTCACCAACAAGTACCTGACATGCCTCCCAATAACCACAGTCTAATCCATGACACCCCATCCACAATTACATTTCATATAATCTTTATAGCACAAAAAACCTGGAGCTTAAGACCAAAACGCTCACAGGTCAGACCAGACTCCACATACCCATCCCCACCAACTCGACTAAATTTGGATATTACATTTAAACCTGCAAAAAACAGCCCTTGTAGCACGGCTTCAACCATAAACTCCTATTCAGACTAAATGCACCAACATCATTCTATCACCCGTTCAAAATTTGAGCAAAAATTACAGCTAATCGGGACTAAACAACCACATCTTTCTTAAAAAAGTTTCGTCTGGAACCTTAATCACTTACTCAGCCCGCACAACCGCACGAGCACGCCTTCCCCTGTTTGATCTCCTTTGCCTTGGGACTTGTTGCGGAACGACAGCGACCCGTTCAGCTGCAATCTCATGACCCCAAATCGCTTTTTTCAGCTTTTTCCATTCGGATAAAATCTCCCTCTTGTATGCATCTCTGTTCACCCACTTAGGCCATCGCACAAAAGGAACGAAACCCAATTCTGTCGCTTCGTCTAAATCTTCAAAACATTCACTGTAATTGAAGCCAGCACTCGGGTTTGCCCACTCCAAAAAGGATTTGAGCCCCACCAACAACACCTCCTCAAATAAAGAATTCATCACCGATTTAATAATTCCATTCTCCTCACCCAGTTCAAGCCCCCACATCAGAATTAAAGCGGCTATATCAGCATTCATTCTCCATCGATGTGTTGCATTTTGAAACAACCTTCCAAGTGTCTTTTGCACCGCTGCAACGACATCTTCATAAAGGCACTTAAAAAGTAACTTAAGGTGATGATCCTGTACTGGGCCAAAAATGCCCTTCTGCTGTTTCTTAATTCTAAATGTAAACATCGCCTCCATCTTAGTGAAGGTTGAGACTAAGATAGTTGAAGCCCCAACTATCATGTCCTCATAAACGATGCCTTAAAAGAGAGTCCGCTTGTGCCACATATCAATCAGAAACTGCCTCAATTGAGAATCATTAATGCACATTCCTTATTAAAGTCGTCGATAATCCAAACCAATCAGGAAAAATTGGTGTTCGCCTACCTCATCCGTCCTTTGCTTTACAAATTTCATTAATCACAATCTTATTAATGAAAGTCGCTTGTGGCCAAATCCTTACTACAAGCCTTCCTCTTTTAAAAATTTATCCCACATCTTCCCAACACATTCCTCATTATTAACAGACACACCACCTCCCAATAATACATAGTTGATTTAAATTAACTTCACATTCCCATCGTGCCATTGTCCCCAAAGCTTTGATCAAATTCCTTATGTCTATAATCCTCAATACTATGTTCCCCTATTTCACCAAAACTCACTGCCCATTTTGAAAGCACATCAGCTTCCTTATTGCCTTGCCTGCGTATGTGACTAATCTTGTAATTGTCAAAATGCTCCAGCTCTTCATTAATAGCCCAAATATACTTTTGTAGGTGCCATGCATTAGTCGTCAACTTTGTAATGGCCTGAGTGATGATCAAAGAGTCTCCTTCTAAATGAATATTTCAAACTCCTAAAGCTCTACCCAAGCCAATAACCATCAATGCCACCTTCGCTTCCGCTTCATTGTTAGTCCCATCATCGAGCCTTTTTGTTGCTGTAGCCACTGTGTTCCCTTCCCAGTCTCTTAACCCTGCCCCCGAGGGATCCGGTTGCCCTTTGCAGCCCCATCAAAATTGACTTTAAACCAATCTATTTCTGGCTTCTCCCAAAACACCACCTCCTTACTCTCCCTTTTCTTCTTAAAAACTAGAGATCCCATTCCAGATTTTATTCTGATTGCTGGCCATTCCTTATGAATTCTGCAATCATACTTAGTGTAAGGGATTAGAAGATTCTGCTTCTTAGATGCCGCTGAACCCATCACTTCTTCAGTCATATGGTCAATTCTCCATTGCAATCTTTTAAGAGATTCCTTTTTGTCCAAAAATATACACCTGTTCCTCTCCTTCCAAATTTCCCACACCAATATGGATGAGTTGACAATCCATATACTAGAGAGAGTTGATTTCTCACGCATTACTGGCCAACCTTCAAAAACCCCTTTCACTGTGTTTTGAAAGGGGCCATGCCACCCCAATTTCAGCTTAAGATTGTCCCAACAATCTGAAGCCACATTGCATTGCACCAACAGACGATCCACTGTCTCCTCTGTAGCCTCACACATAACCCATTTTGTAGGACCAACAACTCCTAATTTCTTCCTTCTCTCCCTCGTCAAAATTCTTCCATTAACAACGAGCCATGCATAAGTACCCACCTTCGACAAGCAGTTCTTATGCCATCAAAGTCTTTTAGCTCCAAAAGTCTCTTCATCTTGTCTCTCCAGAAACTGATATCCAATTTTAACCACCACACCACACTACATGATCCTCTTTATTTGTCATAACAATCTTCCTACTATGCAAAACACCTTTCATTAATTCCATTTGTTGCTGATTCAAATCCTCCATATCAATCCTCTTCCATGTCCATTCATTACCAAAAGGCCCTTGCTTTTGCTCCACATAGTCACCAACTTTATAACCCCATTTTTGAGTGAAATAAGCTTTGAGAGAAAGCAATTCTGCATTGTCACTTAGGACAGGTAAACCTTCCCAAGAATCATCCTAGAATTTGGTAGTGAGTCCATTTCCTATTTGCCAAGAAATGTGATTCGTGATAACAGGTCTACACATTAAGATAAAGTTCCATATAGCAGACCCTCTCGGGGGTCCCAGATAGTTAAAATTCTATGATTCTCAAAGGAATCTACATACTTCGCTTTCACAATCTTAACCCATAGCTGCTCTGGGTTAGTGTAGATACTCCACACTAAATTGGCACCTAGTGCCTCATTCATCTTTTGCCAATCACCCAAACCAGCCCCACCATTTTCTTTGGACTTACAAATTTTGTCCCATGCTAAAATGTAATGACCCAAACCGGGTATTTCACAAATTTCCACCATATATCTCATACAGATTTAAGCAAATGCATTCATGTAATAAACCATGTATTCAACAGTAATAAACCAGCAAAATATTCCATTAAAGCCCCCAACAAATATTATTGCATTATACAACAACAATACAATAACAGTGGGATTTCTCACAATCCAAATCTGAACTACAATATGTAGCAGAATATCAAATAACAAAAAGAACCTGGAAATGCAATGGTGAACTCTGCTGTGAATCCACCCCCGAGATGAACTGGGTTTCCGTTCTATCCACCGAAAAAGCCTGAAGGTTTCCGTCCTCAGGTTTCAGAATCGAAAGCTGAAGCTCTCTGGATTCTCCAAGAGAAAATGAATTCATAAACTAAAACATATCTCGAATGAGACTCGAATCCTCCTTTTAAAGCAGCACCTGTGACTCTTCAGTTTCCCTTCTCTGTCTTTTCATTTTCCCATTTTAAGTCACTTTAAACAAATAAAACCTTTAAATCATAAAGTGGCATAATAATAAAGTATGGAATCTTTTGACATTAAAACAGAGGATCAAACGAACTCGGAAGATGACGTGTGATAGCTTGCTGGAAAGCTCTCGGCGAGACGGTCTAAGTCCAATACGGAAATGCCATGAAGACTGAACTTTGACGACTTACTATAAATAGTAAGTATCTGGAAACCCTGCGGAAACTACTCTGATTGGCCTGAAACTGGAATTCCCTAGGCCAAATATCAAACTGACCCCAGTCAAGCCCTGGTTAGCCTATCAGGCCACGATAAAATGGCTAACGAGGCACATAAATAATGTGCCCTAAAAAGGGGACATTACAAATCCTCCCTTCTCGGAGATTGCTTGCCCTCAAGCAATCGGTATCTGCATGCTGAGACCACAATGCTTGGATCCCATACCAACCTCAAGGAAGCTGCTCCACCAATCTGTTGCACAAAACTGACTCAAACAATTTGTCCAGACGTGTGAAGCCAATCATCAAGACAACCCAACAACAATGCACCAATCAAACTAATTCCGGGGTCCCAAATCTCCCCATGTATCTGATCAGTTGAATCAACCTGCCCTGTGCTGCCATCATCTGTGAGCAAATCCTCAATCCAACTGGGAGCCTCACTCCAACTGAAATCATAAGCACTACTAAGGTCAAATGAAGGTGGGGACCTAACATTATGCCAACCAGCTCCCTGGATTATTGCTAACCAGGAGAAAGTTCCTCCTGGGTCCCACAAACAAAAGGGCCACCCATCTCCCCAGCTGACTGAAATATCTTGTCGATCCATGCCCATAATGAGTGAATTGCCCAAAAGGCCCAATTGCCAAAACACTGTCCCTCCAGTATGTAACTCAAACCAGAAACTGAACTGAAGAAGCAAACTACCAGAACTGCAGGACATGGCTTCCTTCGTCAAGAAGGGGAGTGTATCAAACCTGCCATCCATCCCATTCATAATAGACTCTAACCAAACATCATCATCATGTTCAAAACTTGTGATGATAGAGTAACCATAGGCACTGGATGAATCGGTATGGTAATGTGGTGGAGTCCCAACTGTGTGAAGAGGGGAATGAATCGAGGGATACTCATCAATACTGTCTTCTCGCCTTAGGTACCCCTTGGTCATACTGATTACCAAGTCTCTATGCAAAGCTGATTTGTAATCAGCATTATGTCCATCTGTCAAGAGTGACAAGGCAGCTGCCTCCTGGATGCCATCAATACTAGACATCTCTCCATCAGTGAGAGATAAAACAATGAAAAGCGTATCACCCATCATGCAATAAGTCACAACTGCCCATCTTGAACCGCTGATGTAGAAACCCAACTATTCAACAACTGAACTCACCTCGTTACTCCAATCTGGTGACCAAGACTCATCTCTAGTAACTGAACCTGGGTCCCAAATCCTGCAATCAACCTCATCCTTGCCATGGGAATAGGAAATACCTTCCTCAGCTAGCTCAAAAAAAGGATTATCAAATGTCAAATCAGCATCCATCTCAAACAAGAAATTGTCAACCGCCTGAAAGTTATCTAACTCATAAAGAAACTCTGGATGATCCAAAGATCTTTTGGGACAGCTATCCAAGTCATAGGTTTGTTGTATGCTATCAAGTTCCTGAATCACCTCCTGAAAGAATTCGGACCTTTCCCCATCGTCATGTTTCCTGGACTGGCTAGTGACAAAAATCTGATTTCTTGCTTCCTGAAGAGCAATATGTGTGTTCCAATGTACTCTGAGTAACACTTAGCTCTCTATTGAGCTTAGTAACCTCATCCTCCTTTTCCTTAACTGCTCAGCATATTTTCCCCCAACCTGTAACAGGTAGTCGCGGTCTGAAAGTAAACACAGATATTCTGATTTCCAATCCTCAAAAGCTGTTTTGACCCCCTGTAAATCTGCGACATAAGATCCAATCCTTATACCACCTTGTCCTGTCTCTTTCTGAGCTTTCCTGTAAAGATCCTCAATAATCTGGTGAGTGCTATCACGGTGAACAAGAGCTGCAGTAATAGCATCGTTATTGACTTTCAGCTGACACTTCAAGGCATGCTTCTCATCATTGTCATTTTGGGATGCATTATCTAAAGGGTCATCCAAATCAGCGTTATACATAAGTGAGGTGCTGCTAAAGAAGTCACATGACTCCTCATTACATGAATTGTTAAAGACATCCAACTGGTGGTCACGATCTTTAACCATATCTTTTCCATCTTTTCTTTGATCAAGCAAAGGTTGAGAATCAATGGAAGTTGGTTGCTCTTATCTAGTAAACCATCCTGTAACCTCTAGATCTGCTGCCTCTTCTTTAGCCTCTCCTTCATGCATTGATTCAATATTTGTTTTACAACCTCCTGCTTCGATGACAACCTCATAAGGCCTTTCTTCAATAACTAGTTTAGTTTTTGGTTCACTTATGGGTTGATTAATGACAGCTGGAAACTCTTCATATAAATTTTTGCACCTATCTTGTGCAAGTAGATCTCGAGCCAAATCATGATACTGCTTCTTTGCCAACTAAAGTCCTGTGTTGTAGCTTTGGATGAAAGTCCATGAAACTAGAGAAGGTTAAATCTCTCTGAACCTGTGGAGGAAGTGTGTTATACTCATCATACATGCCGAGAATTTCAGTCCTTTTATCAGGTTGTGAAATCTGGGCTAACTGTTGCTGTACCTTAACAAGATCCTTCGAGACTTTTTCCAAACCATGCATCTTTCCCCTATGTAATGGCTTTAACTGGCTGTTTGTAAAAGGGATTGCAAAATTTCTGAATTCTGAAAAAACGAAACCTTCTGACCTTTGCAAGATACAAGAGGTACCTTTCCTTTGTTCAATTCTCTCAGAATATGTTTGTTCACTTTCTCAGAATATGGAAGGAAATGCATTAACGCCCCAAAAAGGCAAATCCACTAATTCTGAGTATCATTCATTGTATGATCATAATATAAAGGAGTGGTTTTCCAACAAGCAACAACAATTCCTGTAATTTGTCTTTTTGATAGTTTCCAGAATTAGATATGAATGTATTTGCTGGTTAAGAATCATCCATTTGTACAATTTTAATCTCAGCTGCAGAATAGTCTAGCCCACCAAAATCACTTAGAATGGATCAATAACAGCCTCTGATTGGTAATCAAAATTTAACAATGGTAGCTACAATATATGACTGAGATATTTGGTGAGGTAAACCTTTACGCCTGATTCTGAAAATGCCTTATGGAAGCAACGTCGAAGCACAACAAATCAACTTCAACCCACGACAACATCCAAGATATGAATAAGGAATGCAAATGGAACAACCTTTACTATTTGCAGCATAGGGTCACGTCTTCATAGCAGGAGTTGTAGGATGCAATCATATGCAAGGCACAACTGTATGCACAAAATTTCAGAATTCCAATGATCATCATTCCCATGAGATTGGGGGAGTAACTTAGCTTATGAATTATCGAATCCAGAACTCTGAACAAGTCTCCTCTTTCATACCTGATGACCAGTGATGTTATTTCCCTTCCACAAATAAATGCGCTGAAGCTTGTACAGAGAACACTCACGCTAGAGCAATAATATATTCACGGGACTATAATATTCCAGCAAATATTAAGAAGTTCAAATAATTAATCTCCACGCCAACGAGTATTGAAGTTTTCCAGTGGCTTGAACATAAGACAAGTAAATGATTTCAAGAAATCAATATTATAATGAAATGTATCATACTTCCCTTCTGAGAGAAAAGAAAAACGATTAGTTTCCTCCCAACACACGGCAATATTATACTAAACGCTTGGGCCAAGTGTCATTCTTAGTGGTAATGTTTGAATGACATTAATCTTTCGAAGTCAGAACTATCTGCCTCTTTCCTTCGACGTGTACCTTCTCCAACGACTCTAGACTCAAATGTTCAAACTGAAGGTATTGTGCTAGACTTCTAGAAATTCAACCGTTTCTTTCAGTGCACAACCGAAGCATCTACAGGGATTAAATCTTTAACCAGCTTCAAGGTTATTTCTCCTCACTGACTGAATACCCAGAAATCACACCAACTCTCAACTACCGCCAAAGCACCTGTTCTTGGAATTCGATAGTGATGACTCAAGTCTGTCTCGTTAACAGAGAAGAGGTAGCGTGATAGTGGGTGGAGAGCTTCCCTCCTTTCCCTGCTCATGGTACCTTGAGATGAATATAATTTAGAGGTTTGCGAGCCTTCGCGTGGATGCTTGATCTTCCACCGTAGGTGAAGTTGGGTCCTCGTGGAATGTCTATTGCTTGTGTGCTGTCACCCGTGGGCTCCTACATACACCCCAGTATATATGCTCGATGTGGCTACCCTCGTGCTTCCTTATGGTCCTCTGTGTAATCTGGAAACAACCAGAATGAGCTACGGTCAGCTCCCACTGCCAGTCACGTCTTTAGATCACCTAGACGTTCTCCTCCTTGTTCGAATCACTGAATGAATAGTCTCAGCAAGTATATCCTAACGCCACTGCAGACGCATCTAATCCTGAGTTAACTGGCAACGTGACTTCAATGTTTTCACCCGTTCATATGATAAACCAAGAACTTGCACTCATTTGTATAAAGGCACAGTCAGCCCGATTGAGGTCGTTTTATTATGCTAGACCTGTCGTTTAGCATGGGGGAAGACGCTGTCTACCTTCTCATACTGCCACGGTGGTCTAGATACCGATAGACGTCTAGCATCGTCTTGACTCTCCAGCATGGTTTAACACATATGCCTCCCAACTCAACGTGGGATGTAGATAATGCTAAGAGCATTCAGAGTACTGCACACAACTGTCACCAGTAAGGGAGAAGACCACACTGAATACAGTTGCATGCATAGCACTATACACAACCGTCACCAGTAAAGGAAAAAGACCACGCTGAATACAGTCATCCACCAATAAAACTCCCTGCTGAATAGGAACCTCGGATAGGAATTGCAGTGCAAATAAGAACTTAACTTGTCAACAAACTATGTTCAACTCCAATGACAAATTTGATTCCCATAACCATGATTCAAACTGGAAGTGATTTAAGCAAGTTTCCCTTCTTACTCTCAATTTCTGTTACTCATGAAACCCTACAGGCTGGCAAGAAAACCAATTCTGATACCACTGTAATGACCCAAACCGGGTATTTCCTAAATTTCCACCATATATCTCATACAGATTTAAGCAGATGCATTCATGTAATAAACCATGGATTCAACAATAATAAACCAACAAAATATTCCATTAAAGCCCTCAACAAATATTATTGCATTATACAACAGTAGTACAATAACAGTGGGATTTCTCACAATCCAAATCCGAACTACAATATGCAACAGAATATCAAATAACAAAAAGAACCTGGAAATGCAATGGTGAACTCTGCTGTGAATCCACCCCTGAGATGAACTAGGTTTCCATCCAATCCATCGAGAAAGCCTAAAGGTTTCCGTCCTCAGGTTTCAGAATCGAAAGCTGAAGCTCTCTGGATTCTCCAAGAGAAAATGAATTCATAAACTAAAACATATCTCGAATGAGACTCCAATCCTCCTTTTAAAGCAGCAGCTGTGACTCTTCAGTTTCCCTTCTCTGTCTTTTCATTTTCCCACTTTAAGTCACTTTAAACAAATAAAACCTTTAAATCATA
This sequence comes from Thuja plicata, assembly GCA_018584345.1. Classification (NCBI taxonomy): domain Eukaryota; kingdom Viridiplantae; phylum Streptophyta; class Pinopsida; order Cupressales; family Cupressaceae; genus Thuja; species Thuja plicata. The sequence goes on along the minus strand of MU225217.1, from coordinate 2,590,345 downwards.
AAGTGGCATAATAATAAAGTACAAAATCTTCTGACATTAAAACAGAGGATCAAACAAACTCAGAAGATGACGTGTGATAGCTTGCCAGAAAGCTCTCAGTGAGAGGCTCCAAGTCCAATACGGAAATGCCATGAAGACTGAACTCTAACGACTTACTATAAATAGTAAGTATCTGTAAACCCTGCGGAAACTACTCTGATTGTCTTGAAACTAGAATTCCCTAGGCCAAATATCAAACTGACCCCAGTCAAGCCCTGGTTAGCCTATCAGGCCACGATAAAACGGCTAACGAGGCACAAAAATAATGTGCCCTAAAAGGGGGACATTACATAAAAGAGGAAATTTATCCTGCTCATTTATACCATTCTAGAAAAATTTCCTCATACGTTGACCTATAGCCTTGATGATCTTCTTAGGTAACCTCAAACGCGTCATTGAGAAAACTGGAATTGCAAATATTACCTTTTCAGCATAAGAATTCTGCCAGTTGAAGTCAACCACTTGCTCTTCCAACCATTCATCTTCTCATAGCAACTGTCAACCAAATCTTTCCACACCTCTGCCCTGTTTGCCCCTCCAAAGAGAGGAATGGAAAGATATTTACTTGGAAGTGATCCTTCTCTCATACCCAACACTCTGCAAATTTCATGTTGCTTTTGTAATGGAGTGTTAAAGAAAAAAATTTCAGACTTTCACCAATTAATATGTTGACCTGAGGCCCTCCCATATAAGTCTAAAGTCTCCTTCATAACCTGAGCCTCTCTCAACGATGCGTCACCAGCTAAAAAGGTATTATCTGCAAATTGCAAGTGTGAAATAGGTTCCACACTTTCAGCCACCTTGAGCCCTTTCCATTGTCCCAGAGTTCTTTTCCTAGAAATCAATCTACCCAACACCTCTGCCATGATGATAAATAGAAAGGGTGAAATAGGATCACCCTGACGTATCCCCTTTTTAACTTCAAAGAACCCCTGAGGGCTACCATTCACCAACACTGAGAACCTAGGTGTTCCAATGCAGCTCTGAATCCAAGCCACCTATTCTTTACAAAACCCAAATCTTTCCAACCCTTTTAGCAAAAACCCCTATTCACCTCATCATAAGCCCGCTTGATATCTAGTTTGACCATCATTTTTTCAGCCTTAGCCAACCTTTTAGAGTGCACAGTTTTGTGTGCTATAATGACACCTTCAAAGATTGATCACCCTAGGGAGAATCCACTCTGCTCCACTGAGGTTACTGTATCGAAAACCTTTTTAAGCTATTGGCTATAACTTTTGAGATGAATTTATAGGCTGTGTTACATAACGAGATCGGTCTGAAATCTTCAAAAGTATTAATCTCAGCTCTTTTAGGAACTAAAGCAATAAAAGTATTGTTAAAATCCCGAAGAATGAAGCCATCCCTTCATGATTCTTCCACCACCTCCCATAGGTCTTGGACAAACACATCCCAAAGCTTTTGAAAAAACATAGCTGGAAAACCATCAGGCCCAAGTGCCTTATGCCTGAAAAACTGAGATGTTATAGTTAGGGTTTTAAGCGGCGGACATGACAAATTGCAATTGCGATGAAAGCTTCTAGACCATAACACCATTGTCCTCTCACACACGCATTCATATCCATAGGGGGTCTTCTTTGCTTCCCAATTCCAGGCACCAAGCTAGGACCATGGACACTATGTTACATTTGTTCTGTATTTGTATTTTGAGACCATGAACTCATCTCCTAACATCATTTTAATCCTCTACAGGAACATGGGGTCCTCTATGGAAAAAAAATTCCTTAGCCTCTCATCTGTAATCTTCCCCAAGAAGGAGATTCGCTGCTTCTTCGTCCGTTGACTGAAATTTGCCTCCACCATTCCTCTTCTTTTCACCTAGACTCGGTTTATTTTGCTTCTTCAGGTGAATCATATATTAATAAACACCACCATTGCATTCTCCAAATCATACCCTTCTCCCACTTAAAATGTCTTAAAACTCTCGTTATATCCATTCACTTTGGTCAATCTATCTCTTCATTTGCAAATCGTACCAACTCATCATCAATACTGACTCCTCTAAAATCCTCCATTACTTTGCGCTCAACACTAGTGTTAATTGCAGCTGCCCATTTCGATAGAATGTCCACCACCCCATGTCCACTCCTATAAGTGTGAGAGAAGTTGAGATCACTAAATGGGGTTAACTTGGCTATATTAAGCTTATATATTTATTAATTTTCCAAATTTGCAACTCTTCATTTACTAGAGCATTGATAATGATTTGGGAGTCCCCTTCCAAATGAAGCTTTGTTGTTGATAATTTGCTTGCCAAGTTTACGACGAGCAATGCCGCTTTGACCTCCCTTTCATTGTTGGTTCTATCCCCAAGCTTTTGATCTCCAATTGTCAAAATATTCTCCATCCAATCCCGAGCCACACAACTTGCCCCTGAATGCCCTTGATCACCTTTCGATGCTCCATCAAAATTAATAATGACACATCCTACATCTGGTTTTATCCAATCAACATTCCTATCCTTATAGGAGGATGGATTTACACATGAAGGTCCCTTAACGGGTGGGATTTTAAGCATTGTCTTTTACTGTAGTAAGTTATTAGTTTGACTAAATGGAATTTTTGGTGGGTTTTGTTGCGCATCTGCAACATTAACTAATTCTGATGTTGCATTCTCAATTCCGGTGAACACATTTTGCAACTTTGCTTCCTTCTTTTGAAATATTTTGTGATTTCTCTCCTTCCATCTTTCCTAGTTCACTACTGTAACACCCCAAATTGGCATCTTGCAAACCCTAACCAATTTTGTTGCATTTGTCACTCTTCTAGATCATCAAAGTCCTATTGTACCAGGCAATTCTGAGTTTTAACTGACTCTACTCGACTTAAGTGTCAAATGTAG
>MU225217.1:2574032-2587365 GCA_018584345.1 Thuja plicata | reverse complement strand
CTACATTTGACACTTAAGTCGAGTAGAGTCAGTTAAAACTCAGAATTGCCTGGTACAATAGGACTTTGATGATCTAGAAGAGTGACAAATGCAACAAAATTGGTTAGGGTTTGCAAGATGCCAATTTTGGGGTGTTACAACTACTTAGGGACTAACCTACCATATATTGGAAAATTTTGATTGCTTGCTATTTGTTTTCCATCCCTAGATGTTTGGAACATCGCCTTTGACGAGACAGGGTTGGGAATGTGTCATCCAAGCTTTTCAAGAATAACTTTTGAGCATTGGTTTGAAAATTCACACTGTAGGAATAAGTGATCTTAAATTTCTTCATTTTCTTTACACAACAAAATATAATATTGCAATTTAATATAAACAAAAGGAACTTAAGATTTTAAATAACATATTGCTAATATATTATTTAAAAACTTAATTAAAAGAAAAGAAATAAAAACAAAAATAAATAAAAATAAAACAACGAAAACTTAAATAAATAAACAAATTTATCTATTTATTTAAGAAAAACTTAGAGTTTAAAAAGAACCATATTCAATTTAATAAAAAATATTAAATTTTGTATAGTTGTCAATTTTATAAAAAACAAAAATTACGACAACGGCTGGCTCTGACTGGGGAACATGGCTCGTCTGTTCTTAGAAACGACGAGGAATGTAGAATCCAGAATCTCCAAGTGCCTTCTTCCATTCCATTGGGCTATAAAGTCAGGCGACCAAAACTACAAAACAAAAAGATAAAAAGACACAAAAAGACTCAAAAACTAAAGATTCAAAGACTTGGACTTTTATGTACAGTATCACTTATCTGGAGCTCATTCAAAATAATGCTTCAGATGCTGTCCACTATAAGGTAGTGCAAATAGCGTTCCATCTCGGTATGCCAACAGGAAATTGTTTTCTCCATAGATTTGATGAATCGTGAAAGGACCGCGCCAAAGATTATCAAACTTCCTGTACATGCCTTTAGGTTCTCTTCGCTTATCCCAAAGTAATACCCGGTCACCAACTTGAAACTCTCTCTCTTTGATTTCTTGTCAAAGAGAACCTTCACTTGCTTTTGATGTTCTGTTATTTGATCCACCACTTGGGTACGTTGTTCCTCCAGTGCAGATAGGAACATTATCCTTTTATCCACGACATTGTCAAATGTCTCATCTTCAATTGCCTTGGCTAACCTTAAAGCGGGAAGCTCTAAAGTAATAGGAATCTCAGCATTCAACCCATACAACAACTGAAAAGGTGACATGCCAATTGCTCTCTTGGGTGCGATTCGATCTACCCACAATGCATCATACGACGCCTTGTGCCAAGATCTTTGATTCTCGTCCACCAATTTCTTGATAATGGTAACCAGGTTCTTGTTAGTGGATTCTGCTTGACCATTACCTTGAGGGTAATAGTTGGATGAGTGCGCCAAAGTGATCCCATAATCATAACAAAACTGTGTAATGTCATTTGATGAGACATAGCTGTATTGTCTGTCACAATCTTATGGGGAACGCCAAAACGTGATATGATGTTCTTCAAGAAATTGCACACCACCTCAGATGTAGCATGCTTTGTAGGTATTGCCTCCACCCATTTGGTGAAGCAATCCATTGCCGTAAGGACATATGTGTGCCCCTTACTTGAGGACGGATTGATTACGCCGATGAAATCAAGTCCTCACTTCTGAAATGGTTCCTCAGTTACAACTGGCTTCAATGGTAGAGCGGGAATTTTTTGCTTTCCCACGAATTGTTGACACAACTCGCATTTACGCACCCAATGATACGCATCTTGAAACATAGTAGGCCAGTAATACCTCACCCTCAGGATCATGTGAGCTGTGACTGGTGCGGAAAAATGACCACCACATGCAAGGTTATGAAAAGACTCGAGTAACCTTACTTGTACTTTATCAACACAGCCAAGAAATGTTCCATCCACGCCTCGCTTATGCAAGCCACTATCCCAAAGAATAAAGTTTACAACCTTCAACTTGATACTTCGTCTCTCCTTATATGACAGGTGTGGCGGACACTCGCCATAAGTGAGAAAATGAGCAATGTTAGAATACCACTCGTCCGTTGTACCATCGAACAAAACAGTTGGTAGAGATTGCAAACTTTTTGCTTCCACTTCAGTTGGTTTATTTTCAGCCATAAGCTGACATAAACCTTTGCCATGAACAAGCTTTGTGGGCTTAATCTCCATGTCATATTCTTGGATCTTTGCAACCCAATTTCCTCTTTTAGTACCATAATCTTGCTGCGTCAAAATTGCCTTGACGGTAGTATCTGGCACCAAAGCTATGATGTGTGAATTTAGAATATAGAACCTAAAATGCTTCACCGCTTTAACAACGACAAAAGCATGCTTCTCCATTTGAGTGTACTTCAACAGGTTCAACTCATGAGCTTTCACTGGACAACTCATAAACAAGATAGGAGACTCAACTTCCTCATCATTTCTCTGCATTAGAATCGCAGACATAGTATGCTTAGAAGCATAACTATACATGATGAAATTCTATGTGTAATCCGGGCAAACCAATACTGGAGCATGCACGATTGCTTCTTTGATGTCTGCAAATGCTGCTCTTCCTTCTGGACTCCATCGGAAGATATTTTTACTTTTCATCGTATCCATGATATGACGAGTCATCTCTGCGAAGTCTGGAACAAATCTTTGCAAGAAATTTACCTTTCCGAAGAAAGAATGTACTGCTGTTTTGCTTGAGGGCAGCGAAGGACCTTGTATTGATTTAACCCTTTCAAGATCAATTTTTATGCCTTCTTTGGAGACAATGTGTCCCAAAAGCTTTCCTTCAGTTACGCCAAAAACTGACTTCTTAGTGTTAAGAGAAACACCATGTCGCCTACATCTTTCAAGAACTTGCTGAAGATGATAGAAATGATCTTGCCGATTCTTAGAAAATACAGTCAAGTCATCTAAATAAACAACAATGAACGTTGCAAGGTTCATCACTCGCTGGAATGTTGCACCCGCATTGATAAGACCAAACGAAATCCTGCGATATGCAAAGGTACCCCACGGCATCGTGAATGTGGTCTTGTGTTGATCATCTTCACTGACTTCAATTTGATTGTAGCGAGAAAATTCATCAAGCATGGACAACATTTCAGAACCTATTACTGTCTGCAAAACTTGATCCATTCTTGGTAATGGGAAATTGTCCTTTAATGACAATTGATTGAGATTCCTGAAATCCACGCAAATGCGAATTTCTCCATTCTTTTTACGCACTGGTACTATATTCGCTATCCACGTTGAATGGTGAATAGGAAAGATAATCCGTGCATCCAGCATCTTTTGAATTTCAGAGAGTATTGTTCTCGAAATCTTTGGATTATATTGCCTCTGCTTATGTTGGAATGGAACGACACCAAGCTTGAGAGGAATTTCATGCTGCACGTTTTTTGGACGAAAGGCTTTTAGATCATCATATGAATACACCAAGACATCAATATATTGACGTAACAAAGAAATAAACCTCTCCCTTTCTTTCGGAGTACAACACTTTCCAATGTTGACCATTTTTGGATCAGTCTCTGATCCGAGATTGTATTTCTCATGCTCCATAGTAGAACCGGTCCCTGATTGTTGTTGTTCCTTGACATACCTATCATGTTTGTCAAAAAGCTTCTCAAGAGAGACTAGACCTTTAGGGATTTTGTTTCCCTTCAACTGAATGAATTCTTCACCAGTTTCTGAATCAATATTAGGAACTGATTCTCTAGATGATGACTCACTGCCCTCAAAACAGAGCTCATCAAAATTATCCTCTGTTTCAAGGAAATTGATAATTTGCTTATCATCATTGAAAACTTGCCAATGATCCGAATTGTCTGGAACACTTGGATGAAAAACCAACTCAATCTAATATAGGTGATCAACAAAATCTTTGTGAGGAATCAATAAAGTAGCCGATGTAGCAAGAGAATCAGCTCTATCATTATATTCCCTTGGAACCACAAAAATGTTGAAAGCATCAAATGGCTCGATGCAATCCCACACCAAATTGTGGTAATGTTTCAACCTTTCATTGTACTGATTACGAACTTGACAAACCACTAATTCAACATCACCTTGGGCATGCAAATTTCTAATTCCCTTCTTGTGCGCCATTTCAATACCCAACAACAGAGCCTCATATTCAGCTGTGTTATTCATATTGCTGAACTGCAATTTGAAGGAAAAGGGGAAAAATTCACTTTTGGAGATATTAAGACTATTCCCGCACCGGATCCCAAAAGACGCGCAACTACTGTCAAATTCCAACATCCAAACATCGTTGGAACTATTGGTACTTGCTTCTGTAGAACTCTAAGTAAGACTCATAGCTTTTTCAACCATTGTGGAAGATTCTTCTTCAACCATGGTGAAAGATTCACTTGAATTAAGGTTCGTCTCTTGTTCTTCGCTTGCATCTACAAATCTATCAGTATCGGAGAGATAGGAAGAACCTTCTGACCCATCAGTCCAATCTTGTGCAAATTCTGAAATTTAATCAGCATGAAGGTAGTAGTTTCCCATTCCCACTGACTCAAACAAAATTTGAGCATGAGCGTCATTAGATTTGACAACTGTGTACTTGGTCTCCCTCTCAGGAAGTAGTTTCTGCATAACACCCTTGACGGGTATCCTTGCCTCGGACATATCCATGTTGATTTCGCCCCCTAGATCTTTACAGAAGTTACGCCCAAGTAACATTCCATAAGAAGCAAGAACGTCTGCGACCAAATCGGTCATCTTAATCTTCTTTTCTGGGAAGGAAGCAAATGCAATTTGTGCATCCTTAATTTGCCCTCTGAGAGGCACTTGCTTATTCTCCATGGAATAGCAACTTCCGAAAGTCTTTGTCAAGGTAAGACCCAATGCATCCACTACTTTAGCTGGCATGACGTTATCAGAGGCTCCAAAATCAATAACACAATTGCTAAGCTTGAAACCATTTATCAACAAAGAAATATAAAAAGTTTATTTTTCTAGAAATGGATGTCGGGATAGTAACTAGGTTATTGGGTAAATTCTTAGGCTCCGAAACATTATTGAGAGCTTGTGTGGGTTGGGAATCTTTGACAAACTTAGTAAGCCTTTCCAGTTGATTTGGATACGCTTGAAGATATTCAACCTTAGACATCTAAACTTTGGTCTTTTTAGCATGATCTATGATGTCAAAATCTTGAAAAGAACTTGCTAAGGAAGTAGGAAAACTTTCAGCCTGAGGCTTTGGATTTGACGTACTGGGTTTGGGTACTTTAGATGAATAGGAGGAGTAGGCGTACTTACTTGGTTATTAGTTGCGTCCTTAGGAAGGGTTGGCAGCGGAGTTCCTCGTTTTGCACTAGTGATTGGTGTTTGTACTTTATCAACACCTTTTGCCTTTGCAGCCTCCTCTCTTTGACGAGCTAACTGCGTTTGAGAACGCGTCATAACCCCGTATGCATGACCAAAATCATCCTCAGGTTCTGTATCATCATAATGTACGTACCCGATGCTAGAGTCGCCAGCTGCTTCATCATTTTCATTATATAGAGCAGCATTCTCCCCCTCTTGATAATCTTTTGGTATAAAACCAGTTTGATCATTCTCATAGTACCCCGTGGCTGATCTGCCTGGCGGAGCTTCAAGTGCAAGCCTCTCCGGAGGAGGGGGAAGCTTTGCTTGATTCTTAGCTGCGTAGTTGTGAGCAACATTTGGAAATGTTTTCCGTGGGACATCCTTGTATGGCGCAGCAAAAGATCCCTGAGAAATTTACTTTTTAAGAGGAACTCATTGGCTAGCTTCTGAACCATAGGGTCGGTACTACTTGAAGCTGAACCATCATTATAAGAATTCCTGTTGAAAGAATTCCCTTTTGACCGGTCCTTGCAAATCTTGCAAATCTTACCAGCCATGATAAGATCATCCTCAATCTCCGCTGCCAAAGTTTGAGCATTCGCCAGATTTGTAGGAAAAGCCCTCCTTAACAAGAAACTAACTTCTGGAAGCTGTGTATTAATGAAGAAACATTTCAAGTTTTCAGCGGTAGGCTGTGAAGCTATTGGAATCCGGTTCGCTAGTTTGTTGAACTTGGCAATGAATTCACGCATGCCTTCATGTGCTTCCTTCTTCATCTGAGTAAGGTGAGCAAGCAGAGCATGCTCATCCTCAGCGGGCTTGAAACTTGCTTCAAACTTAGTCTTCAATGTATCCCAATCAGTAATGGCTCCAGTAGCAAGATTATAGAACCAATCTGCAGCAATGGCTTGTAAAGTCTCTATGAAGAGCCTTACCGAGACATCTTGATGTTCAACACCAAGCACACCACACGCAATATAAAATGCCTTGATATGCTCGTCAGGATGTTGCTTTCCATCACCGTAAAACTTAGGAAAGTTCTTACGGGAACCTTGTGGAAGAGGGTGAAGCGGTGGAGTTAGATCCAAAGGACCAAAAGAAGTCCCTCATGGACCTACAACTGCCATTGTTGGAAAAACTGGAGTGGATGAAATCAACGGCTTGAAAAAGAAAGGTGATTCTTTACTTGGCAGAGGATCCTTCTTCTTTGATAGTGGATAGCTAGTAGTTCGTTCAAGTGGAGATGACGGAGCTAGAAGAGCAAGCATAGCTTCTTGGGACCAACTTGGTAAGAACTTTGAGGATTCGCCCTTCCTCCTTTGATAATAATGCTTGAATCCTTCCAGCGTGGATCAACTAGTATCAAATTGGAAGTAATCCTTTAACTTGGGTTGATACTCCGTTTAGTTCTCTCCTTTAGAATAAACGTTTCAGTCTTCTCTTTTTTCAAAACAAGACTGGAGCTGAAAAGTGTGTAGAATTTTGAGAAAATTTTAAAGAATCAAAGTGTCTAAGAAGGAACAAAGTCCTCCGTCGCTTCTTCGGGATGAGAAAATGAATAAGAAGCTCAAAGACTTCTTGATTACTCTTCTTATCAACCTTTTTGAAAACTGGAAATAGTTACAATGTATTAATCAGAACTGCTCGAAGTCAGTTTGTAAGAAACACTTATGTGTTCGATCCCCAGGAGAGTAGCCAAAAATTGTTGGTTAAATATTTTGTAAGTAGTCGTAAGCTAAGTCACAGCATTCAGCGAATATCAACCATGATGTTCGGATTTTGCCGAATTTCAATTTTTTTCTGAAATTCGATAAAGTTCGCCTTCTGTTCGCACGGAAAAGTCGGTGGTTTTTTCCACTAAACGAAACACTTAGAAACTAATAATTTTCAGATTTCCCGACCATTTTTTATATATAAAAGCCATTTCATAACCAATCGACACTCAAATCAGTGTTGGACTCTTGAGCTCTTAAGTGAAGGCAAAAATCTGAAGGTTGATTCAACCATTTCTAATCTAAAGTTTGATTCTGCTAGTCTGTGTGCTGTGTCGGATTGAGAGAGAAATCTGTGTCAATTGTGTCCAAGCAAGTGTAGATTGAGGAAGGCGATTCGAATGCAGACCCTGCGTTGAGGAAGGTGGATTTAAGAGACAAATCCCTTTGCGTTTTACTTCCAGTCCTCCCACGCTATGCCGTGACCAGTCCTCAACGACACGATGACTTTCGATTTGTGTTTATTTTGGTTTTGGAGGTTTTTTTTTTAATTCAACATAGTTTAAAACTTTATAGTTTATAAATATTTTGTACAAAATCAATAAATAATAAATCAAATTATATATTGATATATAAAATTTTAATAGTCTAAATTAAAAATGTTATATCCAATTAGTTTATATTGGTAGATTTAAAAAATTGTCATACTAAATTAAATCAAGTTATAATATATTATAAACATATATAAAATATGTTTAATAATAGATGTTTATAAAATTATTATTTACAAATTGCATTTGTATCTTTAATAATAGTTTTTTATAAAATTATTATTTTAAAATTGTAATTTTTATTTTAAAATAAAATATTAACTATTAGTATTTGGATAACTTATTGAATATATTACTTATATTTATAAATAAATAAAACTATATAAGGCGAATTTAATTCGATTTTTTTTTTGAATTTTTACTCTTGTCGAATTCCATCCGAATTTTATGATTGCCGTACTCGAATTTGAATTCGAACCTTGTGACTTAGGTCGTAAGCACACTACTTCCAAAATGAACTATTTAGGCACAGTATGTGAGAATAAATCTCTCCTCTCAAATTAGGGGAGGCACTTTTCTTTGCTAATAACTCAACCAGAATTTAACTTGAAACTTAGATACTAGTTGAAACAATAATACCAATAAACTTAGAATCAACCGAAAGATTAATTGCTAAGCGTACTAGTTGATAATAGACTACAAAATGTATATAAGCTCACAGACTTATATATTATCTCACGATAATTTCAAACTACAAGATTTCAATAGAATAAGCACAAAGACTTAAAGCATATGAACCTTCTACTCTATCTCTAATAAAGTTATGTATCACAGCTCAAAGACTTCGTATTCACTGTAACTAACTCGAATTGACAATTATAGCGCAAAGTCTATACATAATCAAGTTCAAGAGCCTCCTTGTAGCAACACAAATAATAAATCCACAAGCTCCCTCAACTCAAAGATTGAAAAACACCTTCATTTTTATTCACTCAAAGTTAGCTTGCACAAATGAAAGCATAGTTTGTACTTGCACAATCTCACCAGAGTTTTCTTGCTATGGATAAAGATTCTCCAAAATTACACTGAGCACCCTCCTTTATTTATAGGTGAGGGGCTGAGAGCGAAAAGTGGGAGAAACCCAACTAATCGAGACTTATTCAACAACTAACTACCTACAATTGACTTATTCAACATTACAATCCCATGTAATGTGATTACATGTAATGAGTTATGTAATTGCAAATTTTTGCTTTGCATGTTTGACTACATATGCAATTACAATTTTATGCTTTACATGCTCCTTGTCAAAACTATATTACAGAATGCATGATGAAAAATAAACTAAGTGTCTGACAAGACACGATCCCTATTACATCTATCTCTTATCAAAGAGATTTTTCTGTCACCAGATTGCCAAACGTCGGAAATCTTCAAATCTGTACATGGGTAGAAACATCTGCAGAAAATAACACTTTGACCTCTGCATTTGGTGGCATCAATGATCTTCATTTTCACCCATGACTGGAAAGAAGTTCATGATCCCTCTTATTGATCCGCTGTCACCTGCTTGGAAACAGTCTTGAAAGCATTCTAAAATTGATGAAACTTGAATTTCATCTTTCCTTCGTGCCCGATGATTGCTTCTTCTGACTTTGGATAAACACCTGCAGCATTTGATTTTGAAATTTGGTAGATCATTGTGCAAACTGGGCTTCAAGCAAAACTGAAGTGAAAAAGTTGCTTTTTGTGGGTCATGGATGCAATTTGGAGGTTTTAGAGTGCACTACAGATGAAGGTGCAAGTGTAGTTCAAACATGCAACAACTTATGCAGCTGAGGAAAAAAGTTCCTACCAAAGTGGAATAGGAGGTTTTTGGGTACAACTGCATGTTTGACTGCACGAGTAATATACATGCAGTTCATTGTGCAGTCGGGTCAAAAAGTTCCGACTACACTTGGAATTGCTTTCTTCAAAAAGGGTATTGTGGGAGGTTTTTGATGCGACTGCGCATTCAACTACATGCAACAAAATATGTAGTTGGGGTAAAAAGTTCCGATTTCGGAAAGGACAGCAGTGGAAGTTTTGGGTGCGACTGCATTTTTCGCTACATGCAATTGAACATGTAGTTGGTATGAAAAGTTCCCCTTTTGGAAAGGTCAGTAGTGGAAGTTTTGGGTGTGACTGTATGTTTCATTGCATGTAACTGAATATGCAGCTGGTATGAAAACTTCCACTTGGGATATGGAAAGGTAGGGAACTTTTTGGGATGATGACATTTTTGATTACATGCAGCAGTACATGTAATGGGTATGAAAATTTCCAAATTTGGAAAAGCAAGCAAGGAATGACATTGGACGTTTTGGGTAAGATTGCATCTTCCATCGCATGCAGAGCAACATGTAGTTGTATTTTCAAAGGACCTAAAAACTTCCGAATTTGCAAGAAAAAAGGCTTGTAGATGGAACTTTTTAAGGGCATTGTATATGGACTTTTATAAAAGGCTACATGTATTCAATTTTGCAATCATGATTTATAATCCCGATTTGAGAGAATAATTATAATATACAACTTAATGTTGCTATGATTTCACGGTTATTCCATAGTGCAAATGCTGATATTACATGGTGAATATATGCATGAAAAATGTCAATCATTGCTGCAAATGATTGAAAGTCATAGGAAAGGCCATGGCTGCATTTTTATAAATGGGAAGCTCGAATTATTGGGACCATATGTATGTGACTCAAAAAGCATTGGGAAGGAAAGTTTTGGTCAATAAGGGTCTTTGCTTTGTACACCTGTGATTTGAAATTGGGATTGCATTATGCAAGACTAGTCTGAATGATTTCTTTCAATTTTCAGCATATCCATATCTTGATTTGAACATTTTATCTCTTTACTTTTCATAATCAGCAGTATACTTAGGAAGATCTTTTATATTTTGTGATGCAACTTGCTGTGAAATTCTATCTCGGTCATCATTTGTAGAAATTGCTGTTTATTTGTAGATTTTCAGAGTTCATAAAAACTTTGAACAATAATCCAGCCATTGGGAAAAACTCTTCTAGCAGACAACAAAGATATCAATCATACCGAAAAGAAATCATAGAAACCCTTGCTGCAAGTCTCTATGGAGACAAGAATTCAAAATTTGTAAAAACCCATCAGGTTTTTGACAAAAACATCATTTTAAAACCCCAGCCATGGCCGAAATAAACAATAGAATACATATAAAAACCATCCGAAAGAAAAAACAACCCAGATCATGACAAAAACGACTCAAAAACACACAAAAAGAACCACGTTTTTGATAAAAACGACTGGAAAAAGATAAAAATGACCACGAAAATGTAGTTGCACACCTGGTTTGGAGCACAAATTGCTTGCCTCAGCCAGATACGATCCATATTTGATAAGAAACGAGCAGACATGGAAAAAACGACCATTGAAAGAGCCATGTTTTATACAAAAACGCCCAGTATATGATAAAAATGATCACAATTTAAGAAACGAATCACAGAAAAGTCCAGTTTACTGGACATGGAAACTTTTGATTGAAAATGCGACTTCATAATCTTTATACAATGGCGTCTTCAAAGGAAAGAACTTGAAAATGTGCAGACATAGGAGTCGTTTGTAGTGAAACCCTCAATAGGAGAAATGATATAAGTATGAGAAACATTGTCCGTATTCGGTGTTCGTAAACTCCCAATTCCAAGTGTCGCGACCCCTATAGGTTAACCTTTGTGATAATCTGATATTACTATATATTTTTTTCTTTCAGTGCGTTAATGTGCTATTATTTTTCTTTTATTTCATTACTTCAAATCTTTAGATGTTATTTTAATTATTAAATTCTTTAGACGATGTTCATTTAATTAATTCTAGTTGAATTATTGTATTTCATAGTGTTAACTAGATTCTCAATTTTAGTCTATTTTAAATATACATTAAATATTATAAATAATTAAATATAAAAATTAGACGAGGCATTGAAATGATTATTATTAATATAACGGTTAGACATTATAAGTAATTAAACAAAGATTAAAATGTTATAAATAAATTAAATAATATGAACACTTTTAAATAAAATAAATAAAATAAAATAATGTAGTCATTAAAATATAAACAACAATATAAGTAAAAACGTAATAATAAGAATGAATGGAATTATTAAACTAAATAAAAAAAAAGCATTTCCTAATCAAATTGGGTACAAACATATATATATTCCAAACATTAGAAAACTTTCATTTTACAGCAAAACCAAAGGGGAGAATTTTATTTCAGCGCCTGGAAGGAATGATACGCGTCCAACCATGGTTGCCGCTAGCAAGTCGTGGCAAGAGGAGAATTACATGCGAAGGATTGCTAGCAAGTCGTGGCAAGAGGAGAATTACATGCGAGGGATTGGAGATTGACGTGGCTGGAGCTAACAGAAGGATAGGTGTATATTTTCAGACAAACAATCTCAATCGCAGGGAAAATCTGATTTAAATCAATCTATAAAACATTCTTCCAGAAGGTTTTGTCGCCTTAGTCCACCAACTGAAACAAATTATAAAAAGAGCATGAAGATGAAAAAGAGGATACCTGGAGAAATGAATGCAGTGTTTATATATGCTTCTTTCTAATTTTAATCTGAGTTTTCTACAGAAGGAAAACATTAGGAATTTTACACAAAATTTAGATGAAAAAGAGGGTAGCGGCTGGAAGCAAACTTATAGCTCTACAAGTCTGGAACTAGAGAAGACTAACGAAAGTTTGGGTCTTGGAGAGTCTCCATAAAAGCTGGGATTTTCCAGCCACTGTGCTCTTCATTTCAAACTTTTTGTATTTAAAATATCAGGTGCATAGATCTATAAACTCATGCTCTCCTTTTTAATTTTTAGTTCATTTTACAGTATAGCAATATTCTTTGCATAGAAATGAGAACATATTTGATTTTTCTTAAAGAACATTTATTAATTCTGTAAACCCCCATTTTCATTTCAGTATTTATTATTCTCAAGAGAAGTTCTTGTTACAACACTTATAAATTCTGGAAATGATATGACTATTCTAAATTCTATTATTTCAGTATTTTTGAATTCTGAAAATGAATCTTCTTTTTAATTCAATCTGGAGCTATTCCGTCATGTTTTAAAATGGTCAATGTATTCATGAACATTTTAGAAAATCAGTAACTTCTCTAATTAGGTTCTGTTGAGTTATTATATCATATATATGACCTGGGTATATTCTGATTATGCTGAAACAAACAAACTGCTGCTGTTACTAATCTGAGCAAGTTTATTTTAGAGATTCTGAAGGAACGATAAGTTCCCTGTAGCTGTAGTAGGGAGGCCCTGCTCTTTTGAATTTCTCATATGTTAGATTATATATTAAACCTCTATACATTGTCTCGGAAGTCAAATAATGTTGAGCACAATGCAGAGCAGGCCCTAGTACCACAAGATTTTGTATATACATTGCTATATCAGTGATTATTATTCTTTGCTGAAGTTGCCATCCTTCGATAAAGTATAAGCATTACATGACTTCTGTGCTAACATTGAATGCCTCCCATTTTTTTGACAGATCATAGAATAGTATTGGATATTTATTTAGCTAATAGTTGTTCTTATATTGCTGTCCAAAAACCTAAATAGTTTTAATCTTGCATGACTCTGAACAGTATCATTCATCCAATAAGTTGAGG
>MU225217.1:2554521-2573411 GCA_018584345.1 Thuja plicata | reverse complement strand
CTGTGAAATATCTTGCAGGCTACTCTGGACCCGGATGGTCCCGATGAGTGAAAGTCTCTGATCAGAGCAGTAAAGAAACCCTGTCCATAATAATACCCATCGAGGATGGAGGTACGGCTTCAGGGTCGTTTATGTTCCAATCCTACTCTGCACGAGTAGAGGGATGACTCCTTGAAGGCCGCTTATGTTCTCCTATTCCGTACGAATAGAGGTGTGGTCCGAATCCGATCACCTTATGGCCCAGGACAGAAGAGCCCGGATTGGCTGTTTCATTAGAACTCTCTTGCGGAAAGAGAATTTCTCTTGTGGAAAGAGAGTGATATCTCCTGAGAATTCATTAATTAACATTGCAAAGTGAATAAAGTAAATAATCTTGTCTTCTTGGTATAAATTTATACTTGTTATCATCTCATAAGCTATTATTTTATTAAGGATAAGGTTGGGTCCTTACACCAAGCTTGATGCTTTCTAAGACTCATAGTTCTCAATGCGAGATAATTGCTTACCTCTCTTGGCTTAATATTTGATTATTTCAAACTATGCATCGGTATTAATAAAGTTCGACCATAGCATATTGCGGAACTTTTTAATACATCCACACATTTGTTTGCACGGGCTATTCTATGCAAATACTTTAGCAATAACATTAAAAAATGTCCGCCTTGGCATATGTCGGGGCTTTCCAAGTCTAATGTATTCACGTTTTACATTACAATATATGCAAGAGCGTTTAAAACCCCCGATAACTCAAAGTGTTTGAAATTTTTGAAATAAAGTATTCACTTTATAAGCAATAGCATATGTAATGGACTCCAAAATGTTCGCTCACTTTAAAGGCTTGGGAATTTTTAAATTGAAATTGCATATTTAATATAAAGTGCACTCGACACAAAAGGGTCCGGCTAAAGATAGGTTGTAATTTTAAAATATCATTTGCATTATATTTAAAATATAAAGTGCAATTAATATTAAAAAGCTTTGAACTGGGAGTTAAAATTATTTATATTTTAACTACACATTATATTTGCAAAATATAATAATGCAATTTAATATAAACAAAAGGAACTTAAGATTTTAAATAACATATTGCTAATATATTATTTGAAAGCTTAATTAAAACAAAAGAAACAAAAACAAAAACAAAAATAAAAATAAAACAACTAAAACTTAAATAAATAAACAAATTTATCTCTTTATTTACGAAAAACTTAGAGTTTAAAAAGAACCATATTAAATTTAATCAAAAATATTAAATTTTATATAATCGTCGTCAATTTTATAAAAAACAAAAATTACGACAACATGCAGGGTCATTAAAAGCCAATCCTTTCAAGCCGTTCCCCCTATTAGTATGCGCCCTCTCAGTGCAAGCCAAGCAAATGATCCTGCTTTAGAAAGACAATTCTTGTTCCGGCATAATTGATTTGACCATCCTTCTTCCCATGCCTACTCTATCTAGTCATACCCAATCTTAATAGATTATTTGCCTTGTTTTGACCTACACCGGAGTAATACATCTTTCTCACCTGTTTGCAAACCCTGCTTTCCCTTTAGTATCTCCCTGAATAAATCTTGTTTCTCTCTGTTCAGATTCAGTGCAGTCATTGATTTCCATTTCCATTCTTCTTGTCCATTCACCACTTACCTTTCTAAAAAATCTTTAACCTTAGTGCCCCACCTGGCTTTAGTGATTTGTTTCAATTCTTCCATCCTAGCATCCTCTTTAGAGTAAAAAACCCTCCCAAGTATCATCCTAAAAATTTGCCAACTCTCAATTGCATAGTTGCCATGTGAGGTGGTCCGTTAGCACTGGTCTACATGACATTATGAAATTCCAGATTGTCACGTTTTCGGCAGATTATTGATTGTGCGGATGTGCTCCTTGTTTTAGCAATGCAAATACTTTTGCCTTAGAATCCTTGCCCATTTTTGATCCGGTTTACTAAACATATTCTAAATAACTTTAGCACCCATTGCCTCATTCATAAGATTCCAGTTCCAAAGTCCAGCTCCCCTGACCCTTTTTGGTTGACATCTTATCCCAAGCCTGTAAAGGAATCTTTTCTTGTTCTTGACCACCATTCCAAATTTTTTTCTCCTGTTCAATAATTGTTATGATCTTAGCTGGGATTTTGAGACACATTATAGAATAAATAGGAATTGCAGAAATTACAGATTTAAGCATCAGTATGCATCCAGCTGAAGTCTAACTGTTTGCTTTTCCATCTTTCCATTCTCCCTAAACAACTGTCAACAAGGTTATTCCAAAGATTTAATTGACAAGCCCCTGCAAAAAGAGGGGTTCCCAAACACCTACCAGGCTACTTGCTAGGTTTGATGCCTAATTTTCTAACTATTTCTTTCTGCTTATCTAATCTGGTGTTGAAAAATAAAACCTCTGATTTGTGCTAATTGATCTTCTGACCAGACAGCCTGCAGTATTTACTATTTATCTAAGGTAGATTTGATACTTCTTGTATTTGGTTATGTGGCATATTGACAAAGTTCACTTGTTTTTCTTTCCATTGTAAGGAAGCGGAAATATCGGCATCAATGGACACAATTGCAACACGGAAGCTAGATGTTTCTCAGAAACGTGGCTCTGCAATCCTTAATCTAAAATGTGCAGATGTGCAGGTGTGTTAGGGTCTTTTTTACTGCTTTTGAATCTGGTGGTTTTTGTATTAAAAATATTTCCTGCGCTATCAATTGGCCATTTGCTCTAAATTCTTTTTCTGGTATTAGACAGGGCTAATGGGTAAGATGCTTTTGGAATTGCAATCAAATAAAGGCGATCTTCTCCCCTCACATAGAGTGAGTACAAGCTGCATATATTTTCCATTTATGCATCAATCATTTCTGACATTTCATTTCCTTATAGAATTGAATTTTAGACATTTGAAAAATGAGTACATGTTTGACATGCACTCTTTGTTTTTTTGATGTTCTTGGAATCACTTTGAATCACAGTGTATGAATGTTAACACTGGTTATATTTTTAGAATTTATACATTATCCTCGCTATTTTATGATTTCATGTTTATGTTTACTAGTCTTGTTTTCATTATGAAGAAAACAAAGAAACAGTGTAAGGGGTTTTATTTATGTCAATATTAGAGGAAGCTGAATTTTACCTAATATTCTTTGTTTTTGCAGTTTTCTACTCATGACGTGGTTATTTTAAAGCCAAATAAGGCAGAGATTGGAAGTGCACCCTTGGGGCAAGGAGTAGTATATAGGATAAAGGTTAAAATTTGATTCCATTAGTTTAAGATACAAATTATAGATTTGGTGTATTCCATACTATTTTATTCAAATGCAACAGAAATTTATATTGCGAATCTTTCAATGAAATCAAGTATTAATCATAGTTTTGTTTGGCAGGACACTTCACTTACTGTAGCGTTTGACGATATACCAGAAGATGGCTTGAATGCTCCACTTCGTCTAGAAAAGGTTGCAAATGAGGTATGATAGGTTCATCTATATATATCAATTCATTGGTCTCTTTTGTACAAATGAAGCATTTCCAAATCCAAAATCATCTGGTGATGTGGCTAACCATTGGGGGCTGAAAAAATGTTGTTGATAGAATTAGATTTTAAGTAGCTTGACATTACACCCATAGATAAATGGTGTTAGTGGTGACATGAGATGGCGAGTGTTGTGTCACGCTAGGTGCCAATTAGAATGTTTATTAAGGGTAAAAACTAAAATCCTTAATATTTTAATCCTCAAGAAAAATTCATACCAAGAGCATCTGTAAAACATACTACAAGTAGAATGATTTTCTGAAATAATTGATGGAGATGTACAAGATCGGAATAGATGGAAAATTTGGGTTTGAACTGCTAAGTTTCTTAAATGGAAGCACAACCTTTTGTGGAGGAGAATAACTACTCTTGCAAAGTTGAAGTGGACCCAGGATATAAGGGGCATTATTGCTAGATGGAGAAGCACCCAGTGTAAGTTTGTTGGACTTAGTTTCTCATTACAGAAAAGGAATTTTCTTTGCTCAGTTGAGGAACACGACAGCGAAACTAGAAACTAGGTCTAGGATAAATAAAAAATGACGATTTCTTGAAGGAATGATTCACCACTATAAATGTTGTAGCATTTGAAATGCCAAAATGATGGTACCATGGAGATTGATGATGTAATAGGAGCCATATTCCATATTTACCACGAGACAAGGATGGGAACTCTATGTTGATATGCTATTTTAAAGAATGTTTTGATACTCTCTGATACTGGGTTCTTAGAAATGGCCCAGAATCTGGTTCCAATTCAGTCCTGGTCCTGGTTCCTTCCGGGTTCCGGCTGGGTTTCATCCGGGTCCCTCTTGGGTGGCCGGGTTCCTTGTGGGTCTTGCGGGGAGGGACTCGGGTGGAACCCAAGCAGAACCCTTAGGAACCCAAGGCCGTGGGCATCCAAAAATGGGCCCCACATGCCATTTTTTTTATTTTTTTTAAAATCTAAGAAGTGATGCAAAACCCTAATTTCGACCTTTAAAGCAAGTGGCACGACTTGTGGTTCCAATGAAGTTGAACCAAATCCTGACCTTGATTCCTATGATCATGATGAAGATGAATTTGAATATTAAATATGAAATATGGCTTGTAATTTGAATTTTCATTGTGTAATGACATTTTGAGACTTTTGCAAATTATGAATATGATACATGAAGTATTTTATTTATAGTTTTATTAGCAATTATGGATTTATGAGTATGACGCTTCTAACTTATTATTATTATATGTTTGAAGTTTTGAACCAATGATGAATGAACATTGAACATGTTACATGTATAAATCTACGATGTATATATAAATTTATAATTTATAATATATCAATATGTGTATATATATTGATAAAAACAATATATATATATATGGAAAATGTCTCTCTATATATCTGTGGAACCAGAACCCGCCCACTTCTATGATCCACGGTGATGAATGATCTTTATGAATACCTGCACAGGGTTACAGAGCAACAACCTTTTCTGATATTAAAGTCTTCAATGCATCCGCAGATATAATATTTTCATCGATTTAACACCCTCAGAAATGCTTTCTTCAATTAAACTATGAATAGCTTGGACAGCCCAATAAACATTATAAGGCTTCAGAAATATTTGCCGCTCCCTACTTCAGAAATATTAATCTTTAAGCTACATACATTGGAAAGGCACTTCAATAATATGCCTGAAGCTTCAATATGTACTTTAGTCACAGCAGATGTAGAATGAATCCTTCAAAGTTTTGATCGAATCATACCAATTTGAACCTTCAGTATTATGGTAAACTTATTGTTCTAAAATCGAATCACCTGCGATATTGAAATATTGTCTCGAGTAATAGTCCGCTGCTAATGTTAAGGAATATCTTCAAATATAGTGCTTAATCATTAAATATTCATTTTGCCAATGAAGTGATGTTCTGCTGCTTGTAAATCTCTTTCCCCCCTTTATATCCTGCAATGTGAGGGAGAGTTACACCTCTTCATAATGGCCACAACCTTTCACATTACCACCCTTTCTGCCCCTTTGAAAGAGTCACTTCCTTCTCTTCTTTCCCATTCCTTTCTTCTTCCATTACTGCTACCTTAATTCCTTTTGCTCCCTTCTCTCTTCCTTCTTCCCCTTTCAAATGAACTCTCCTTCCTTTTATATCTTATGTTGAGTGAGTCCCAACTCTTCATTATGTATCTCTTGACCTTTCATTAACTTAATTAACTTGTAATTATATTATATTATATTATATTGTATTATTATTTATATATTTATTTATTTTTGTATTTTAATTTTATTGTTAAATCCTATTTCAGAGAGGGGACATTGCAAAAGACTCCTTTTTTAAGCATTCTAGAAAAGGAAACATATATGCCAAACTTTTGACCCTATACATTTCATTCGTAAAAGAGCTTTCTTGAAGGCAAAGAATCAAGTCTAAACAGACAAAAATGATAGCAGTGCTACTGAAACGAGTTTCCTTAGACCTTATAGCTTGAACCATATCTGAATTCAGAGAAACAAAGAGCACCTTGGAAGGACTACAAGCCTTACTTTTTTCTCCTGCTTGACTGTCTCCACCCTCGAGGGTGTTTCTTGCTCCCTCTCCATCAGCCCCAGACTCTAGAAAGGATTCATACTTCAAATCGGAGACAGCAGAAGTCAGAAGAGGCACACCAACAGTCTTCACTTTGAGAGCTTCATTGTATGATGGATTCTGTGAATGATAGGAAGGCCATATCAATGGTTCCCCACTTGAAGCCTCTATTGAGTTGTTGGAGGCAAGGGAAAATTAACACAATTGAGAGAGCATTAAATGCCTGCAGCTAGTGGGAAGTCGGCTCAAAACCTGTGGGGAAACGCAGGAAAACAAATTAAAATATAAATATTTAAAAATTGCATCACCACCAATCAATAGGTATGCAAACAAGCCAGAAATAAATGCATGAAAACCAAAAGCTAATACACAAGATGCAACCAAGGCTTCAATCAATAACCAGGAGTTCAATATGGATAACAGAAGTAACAAAGAGGATGAAGATGACCAAGAGCAGTGAAGAGAACTAATTTTAGATCTTCAAGCGATTTGTGGAAGCTCTGGAAAGCAGCAATGGAGGATGACCATTCACCTCCCAGAGAGCTCCTGCACTCACCCTTCCTCCTCTAGACTTAAGCCTTGGATTGTGGTTTTTGCCAAGGGTGACTTTTAAGTAGCCTTGGTCAATGAGACTTCACTGCTTGCTGAAGCCAGAAAATTTGTCATAAATAAAAATCCACTTATCTCAAGATCTTGCACACCATTCCTATAACAACTTTGAGATACTCCAGAACATCCCAAAGTGGCAATTGACCTCTCAACAAACATTTGAACTCCTGTAACTGATGAAAGCTGTCTCTTTGTGAGGTTATGGAAGTCCTGAAATGACTCTGATTAATTGTGGATACACCTAATTGTCTGATTGTGAACTATGATCCATTTTATAGATTGAGAAAATATAATGTTCGTAGCATGCCACACATTATCATTACTCTGCTACAAAAGTAAAGTATATCCCATATATTACTGCTAATACACATACTCCTGCATGCATTGCATCCTTTTCTCAAAGCATTTATTTTTCCTTTGTTCTTTATATAGATTTTTAACTTTCCAAACATATCTTTAATTTATCCTTTGCCTTTATGAGTTTTCCATGCCTTAGGAGGACTGATTTTTAATTAAACAACTTAGTGCTGATGCAAATCACTGCATACCATATTTCAATTGTTAATCTCCAATTCCAAGCTCCTAAAATAGTCAAAACAATTCCTATTGATTTAAATCATGGGAAATTACAGCTATTTGCTGATATTAACATTCCCATTTTTGAAATCCATGAAATTAAAGCTATAAGTTGCTTGCAAGCAATATTAATATGGCTGAAATGCATGCACCTACTGCTAGTACTGAAAGTTGGTGCTTAATTTACAACATTTTATTCCTATATAGCCAATGATGAAAGTTCTATGCCATGAAAGAAGACCAGCATCACACATATAAAAGCCCAGATCTTATGTGGGGAAAAACTCTTGGGTAGAAAAACTTCACTTTCAAAAGACCAGCTTGTGTAATGTCCCCTTTCAGGATTTGTAAAAACCCTAACCGACCATTTTCCAAAAATTCCTCAAATGTAACCCAGAAGATTTAAACATATGTTTGCATGCACAGGATATTTATTTAAATGAAATAAACAACAGAAATAACCAGCAAATATTATTGCAATAACTCCTCAGAAAATGGTATCGTATTATACAACCAACAATACAATAACCATGAACGACAAACTTCCCAATCTGAAATACAGAAATAACAGTAAGATCGGGTGATGAAGAACCTGTGAATACACTGGCGAACTCTACTATGACCCCGCACCGTTGATGAACTGGGGCTACGTCCAATCCACCTCTAAGCCAAAGGGTTCCCGTCCTCACGACTATATTCGAAAGCTGAAGCTTCCTGATATCTCCAAGAGATAAAAATATAATTTCAAAACTAAGCATATCTCAAATGAGCCTTCAATCCTTCTTTTAAAGCAATGGTTGTGACTCTTCAGTTTCCCCTCTCTGTCTTTTCATATTCTCACTTAAAGTCACTTTTTAAATAAATATAATCGTTGGTTATAAAGTGACAATAAAATAAAGTGAGGAATCTTCTGGCATTAAAACGGAGGACCAAACGAACTTGGATGGAGACGTGTGATAGCTTGTCGGAAAGCTCTCGGCGAGACGCTCCGAGTCCACTACTGAAATGCCAGGTACATTGAGTTCTTCCTCCTTACGATAAATAGTAAGCACCCTGGAAACCTTGTGGAAACTGATCCGATTGGCCTGAAACTGAAAACACCTAGGCCAAATATTCCTCTGATTACCAGCCAAGCCTCGGTTAGCCCACCAGACCATGATGCAAGGCTAACTATAAGGCACGAAATAATGTGCCCAAAAAGGGGACATTACAAATCATCCCTTCCTGAAGATTGCTTGCCCTCAAGCAATCAATATCTGCATGTTGCGATCATAATACCTGGATCCCAAACCATCCTTAGGGAAATTGCTCCACCAACTTGACGTGTGAAACTGAAATAGATATTATGCTCTGACCTGTGAAGCCATTCACACAACAACAAAATGACAACCAGTCTAATGTCAGGATCCCAAATCACTGCAAGATCAATCATACCAAACTGCCCTGTGTCGCCATCATCTGTGAAAAAGTCCTCAACCCAACTGAGAACCTCACGCCAACTGAGATCACTGGCACCTCTACGGTCATATGCAGGGAGAAACCAAACCTCACACCAAACGACTCCTTGAATAAATACCAACCGCAAGTACGTCCCTCCTGGATCCCATAAGCAAAAGGGCCATCCATCTCCCCAACTGGCTAAAAAATCCCGAGGCCCGATGCCCCTACTGAGTGAATCACCAAAAATGTCCAATTGCCATAACACTGCCCCTCTGATCTGTCGCCTGAACTGGAAACTGTACTGAAGAGGCAAGATACGTAGACTGTCAGACTAGGCTTCCATCTGCCAGCGAGGAAGCATACCAAACCAATCACTCACCCCACACCTCTGCAATAATTGGGAAAGAAAGTTTCCCGTAGGTGGGCTGAATGGAAAACCAAATGCATCCCATATAATGTGGCCAACATGCGATGCACTAACCAACTCTGCTGGAAATCCTGAATCAGCATAAGGATTCCATAGCTGTCTCTCTACACCCGGAGTCATACAATGCACATCATTGTGTGAAAAATTTACACCATCAAACACAGTCATCATACCAAGCTCAACTATCCCATACTGAATAGACTCTACCCAATCGTCATCATCATGCTCAAAATCTGTGATGGTAGAGTTACCATAGGCACTGGATGAATTGTTACGATAATGTGGTTGAGTCCCAGCTGTGTGAAGAGGCGAACGAATCAAGGGATACTCATCAACACTGTCTTCTCTCCTTATGTACTCCTTGGCCATACTAATAACCAAGTCCCTATCCAAGGCTGATTTGTAATCAGCATTATGTCCATCTGTCAAATGTGACAAGGCAGCTGCCTCCTGGCTACAATCAACACCCAACTGAAAAGTATTCTCTTCTGAGATCAAGAGTTGGCACTCGTGATCAATTTTAAAAGGTGTTCCATCATCAAGCTCAAATAGTGGATTCTCAAATATCCGTTTGACATTCATCTCAAAGAATAAGTTATCAATCAGCTTGAGTTCTATCTTTTCACTATGCTTCATCCAATCAACATTATGCTGGATCAAAGTATTACCTTCATAAGAGTGAATAGCCTCATGCTTTTCCTCAGCTGTTGCTACGTAAATAGTTGATTCAAAAGATGATTTACCAACCTTATAGTCATCTACCAAAGGACACGATTCCATAGTGCATGGAGGCTCCTCCTCCAAATTCTCAGGTAGCTGATCCATGATTGTGTCCCTTTCAACCTTGTGGTCCCTATGAATACCAATAGCTTCATCCCCACTATGCTGCCCATATGACTGAATTTCGCTCTTATGAATTGAATCTGCTTGTTTATCAAACCCTCCATAAAGTTTCCTGTATACCTCCCTTGTATTTCCTTTTCTCTTAAGTTGCTGCTCTGAATTTGTAGAATCCAAACCATCATCATCCGCTTCAGGAATACCCACAAATTGTGCAAAGGGAAGAAGGTCACATATCTTTTTAGGAAGAATGCAATACTTTTGGTGGCTGCTCATAATTATATCATTTGTTGTTATGGCATGATGCCTCTTACTTGCACCGGTCGAGGGTGATGAAACCTTAGGGGGTCCAAGTTTCCTGGAAAGTGTCACTTAATCGCTGCAATTCACGATTGAGTTTTTGTTGTGTTTGTTCAAGGTCTTTCCATACTTGTGTATTGCTAGACAACCCTGCCATTATGACCTATCCTGCTGTCCAAACTAAGAAGCACTGTAAGAACGCCTTCCTATTTTGTCCTTGAAATTTCAGTTTTGAATCATACTGCAATATTCCGGCTTAATTCTGTCCTCAATTTCTCAGTTTTGATTCAAGTGCATCGTGTCAAACAATTGTCATGCTAAGTCACAGTTCACTGATTTTTGGATCAATGCTTCGTTTGGTATTCAATGAGATAATTTCCTCAATGATGCTTGCAGAGTAACCTTGTTACAACTCCCAACATACTGTAACAATAATGATCATGCTGGCAAATACATATAGAAGTCTGAACTGTTTATTTCAAATGCAAAGATATTAAACCAAACACTTTGCAGACGTGGTTTTCAACATGACAGAGACATAAAAACAAGTACTTGCCAAACTTTCTTTAAGACACTTGAAATATAAGACTGGGATAATGTGGAGTACCAAAATATGCACCAAGATTAAACAACAATTCTTCTGATTCTTGCAGCTTCCCAAACTATTAAGAATGAAGTATGACCCTGTCTGACTTCTTATTTGCAGCTTCTTGTAGCGTCCACCAATTTGGTTATAATCTCTTCTCTCTTATTTGCAGCTGCCTGTGAATGACAATGCCGAGTATGAAGGGAAGAGTTGCTGGCACCTACAATCAATCTCTTAGCACTGCTGAAGCTATTTAATCAGCTAGTATGTTCAGATTTATGATTCTTGCTGTCTTGGCAGCTTAGTATTTCAGTGGAGTGAACCAAATGATTTCTATCTTGTAAGATCCCTGACTTGATGTAATCCTACTCCAATCTTATTAAACAGATTGCTTATTACCCTTGAGGCATTTTGAGAAACTGAAGCTACAATACCTCCCTGGGTTTGTTTTTTAGCACAAAGATGCCTTCTTGTGTTAATAGCAGCCCAACAAATCATTGACGGCAGTGATAATAGTAGAGGAAGATGCCCAAACTCTTCGACCACCCAGAAACTCATCCAATCTTCTCCAGACGTTATAGATGGTCGAAAACAACTCACCGAAAACTTCCAATTAAATTCGAGTGAATATGATTTGGCTTATTCTGGTGGTAATAACAAATTTGTGTTTTTCCTTAACAAGAGAATGCGTGGTTCCTCCAATCACGATTTTAATTCTCTGCAATCACCGTCAATGCTCTGACCTGTCACTTTACTTCTATAATTGCTCCAATTCCAACCTCTGGCATAGCTTTCCCAGCACGCCCACAATTTAAATTAACTACTAACAACATCTTCAACACTAGATAACTGTTGCACAACAATTTCAAACGGCTCCCATCGGGTGTGTTCAGGCACAATATGTTAATATTAATTCTCTTTCTTTGGATATGAGTCAGTGACAGCCCCGTACGAGATGCCTGTTGATTCCGTCCAAAAAATAAATCTCCAGAATTCTTATGTACACAACGCCCAGACAAGGAATGTTTTGATGTAGAGAATGACTATATAACCAGAACTAGTTTCGAAATACTCTGCCAACAAGGTGGTCCTGTGCTCAGTCCGCTATACGCAGCAACACTGTTGTTGTGGAAGGAGTGACGACCTTCCCTCAACCTCGGGCCTAAACCACGATGGGAACTCCCTGTCCACGACCAACTGCAACGCACCCTATAGTGGTTATTACCACGACTGCTGTTTACACCCGCAGCTCTTAATGAGTCACGCACATTCTTCTCTGCAGTCGTAAGGGAAGCCGCAAGGGTCCACGAGTTGCTAACTCCAGCCGCTTGGCATAATACGAAGGTGATGGTATACCACAACCCGCGCGTGTCTAGCTGAGTGTAGCTCGGCCAGCGTATACCAATATCACTAAACGTGGGGCCAACAACCATTGCGAATAGATGTCTCCCCAAACCTGTGCTGTATAACTTAGTTGGCCCGTTTTCCACAACACGGGTGACTAGATAGTATTAATATGTCTGTTGTCGTCCAGCGTGAAGGTAGAAACAATTACTCACAACTCACGTCACCGAACCTATGTTTGTCGTGGAAGTATTAAATACTGGATTTGCCTTAGATAAACGAGCCTGGAGTGATTCCGAATTCCTTACTTGTTTAGAGCCTTCGATATTATAATCACCCTCCTTTCCATTACGGTAAGCTACTAAAAGAAACGGGCCCACCAAAAATTACTCAGAGAAGGGACTATTGGCATTACTAATAATTCCTTGAAAAGATTATTTCCGCAAACATTCCTTGCTGCGCAAGCAATCTACTTGACTGCTTGTTCAAAAAAAAAAGAATACTATGACCTTGCTATGTAAGCCAACGTTTTAATCTTTTAAGATCAAACTCTGAAAATATGTCTATTCTCCTACTTGCTATGTCTGAAGCTGAGAATGCCTATCCAATAACGTTGAATTCCTTTAATCATAAAAACCCTTCTGTAAATTTGTTTCTGAATAAACCCCACAGACTGGCAGGAAAACCAACTCTGATACCACTGTAATGACCCGAACCGGGTCTTTCCCCAAATTTGCTTAAATATTTCTCAGACAGATTAAACATTCAATTGCATGCAATAAACCATTGATGCGATAACAAATAACCAGCAAATATATTTCAATAAAGCCCTTAGCAAATATTATTGCATTCTATAACAACAATACAATAATAATGGGATTTCCACAATCCAAAATCTGAACTACAATATTCAGCAGTACTATCAAATGACAAGAAGAACCTGGAAATGCAATGGCGAACTCTGCAGTAAATCCGCACCGGAGACGAACTGGGGCTATGTCCAATCCTCCTTTAAGCCAAAAGGGTTTCCGTCCTCACGGCTGTATTCGAAAGCTGAAAGCTTCCTGATATCTCCAAGAGATAAACATCATATCAAAAACTAAGCATATCTCAAATGAGCCTTCAGTCCTTTTAAAGCAATGGCTGTGACTCTTCAGTTTCCCCTCTCTGTCTTTTCATATTCTCACTTAAAGTCACTTTTTAAATAAATATAACCGTTGGTTATAAAGTGACATAATAAAATAAAGTGAGGAATCTTCTGGCATTAAAACGGAAGACCAAACGAACTCGGATAGAGACGTGTGATAGTTTGTCAGAAAGCTCTCGGTGAGACGCTCCGAGTTCACTACTGAAATGCCAGTTACACTGAGTTCTTCCTACTTACTATAAATAGTAAGCACCCTGGAAACCCTGTGGAAGCTGATCCGATTGGCCTGAAACTGAAAACACCTAGGCCAAATATCCCTCTGATTACTAGCCAAGCCTCGGTTAGCCCACCGGACTATGATGAAAGGCTAACTATAAGGCACGAAATAATGTGCCCAAAAAGGGGACATTACAGGATTACCCTATAATTTGCCCGAGAATCACAAGTTCAAATAAATAGGGAACATAATATAATTAGAGACATAACTTTACCCGAAAGGATGTAAAGCAAGTTAAATTCTTGTTGAGATCCTGCAATCATGTTAGACAAATATTGAAGATACAATTCATAAGATCAATCATTATTAGGGTTTAAGAGTATATATTCATAATCATTTTAATTATATAACGTGTCTAATTTTTTATTAGGGTTCAACCATAACGAAGCCTGGATATGGAGACATGATAGGGTGCCCAAAACAATCCTCGACCCTAGGCCCAAGAGCGGATATGCAATCCCTCTTGGCCTCATGTGACCTTCTGACATCTTATGTGAGATGGTGTACCTAGTGAGGAAACCTAAAGCCCTTCCCCTTGATCATGCCACCCTTATTCACTCTCCTACAATTGAGATTCGTTTGAATCCATCCCAACAATCGCTCAATGTAGAGGTGGGGGGAGAAACTACAATAGGGTGTCCAAGTGATCCTCTACCCTAGGCCCAAGAGTGGATATACCATCTCTCTTGGCCTCATGTGGCCTGCCACCATCTCATATGAGGTGGTGTGCCTAGTGAGGTCTCTTGTAGCCATTTGCCCTTCTTGTACTCCCTTCCCCACTGTGCCATGATTGATTGTTGCTATTTGGAGCTCTATATTATTACTTATATGATAGATCCAATATATGCGTAATGTTATGTGCCTATATGAATAAGTAAGGAACTGTACATCATATTGCTGCATATATCAGGCATACACATTTAGACATATATTCATGTATTCCACAATAACAAGAACGTTACTGCCTTCTGATCAATAACAGGTTCTGATTTAGTCTTGTTCGCTGTTATGCAATTGTTGATGCTTATTTCTGTTCTTAAATAAATGACTATTTCTGCCCTCTGATTGCCCACTTGGAGAAAAGCATGAAGTCTTAAAGGTAAGATGATTTTCTTAGGGCATCCAAATTTTCTTCATGGCATGGCATGCCAGCTTCTTTCTTTATTCACCCTGGAACAAACTACAACATATTGAAGAAGTCATTGTTTTTGGAATGTGCAACACTGCAAGTCCCCAAATGCTACAACAATGCTATAGCTCAGAAAATGCTACAGGACTAGAAAAATTAGTCTTAATTACAGAGATGCTCTTTGTAGAAAAACTTGGTATGTTGACTCAATGAACGCTTTAACTCACACTCCTTTTCCTATGTGGATTAGAATTAATATATAATCTGTATTCTATGAAGGAATTTTGTTGGCTTGAAAACCTGTGGATTGATATTGAAAGTGTTGATTCACCTTCACCATTGTTGTGGAAGCATCACATTGTGTAGTTATCCCTGGAAATAAGACCTTGCTACCAGAAATAAAATTCCCTCTCCATGTAGTTGTGAAAATCACAGGATTCAATTTTCATTCCCAGGTTTGAGAAACTAAGCACTCTGTATTTTGTGCAATTACTTGACAAGCTTGAGTGATTCTCTGATGCCATTGTCTGACTGGAAATATTGTGATCAATGATTTGGTGCCCTCATTGCTAATACAATTTCTTAGTACATTTTCAAATACATTGGGTATTAAATGGGGGCTTATAAAAGTGAAATTTAACTTGTGAATGGAAGGGTTTGGATTGTAACTTCTTTTGCCGCTTAGTGAGGAGGCCAATTTCCCTCACTTATGTAACAAATTCCTATATAGCCTCTTGTGAGGGTTTGTTTGACAATTCAACAAGTACTCTTTTATTTCTTGTTTTAAAGTTGCTCTCTCATCTTTATCTTATGTTAGATTGAACTTTGGGTATGTTGACATGGTTGCGAACACCTTCCATGGACATCCCTAACAGTGGTCAGAGTCAGACATTACATGCAGATACTTCCACTGAACATACTATGTGTAATGATAAGTTGATGTTATCATGTGTGTCAACCAAGCTTTTGAATGTTTGTTTAGATTATTGTAGGGAATTACAAGGTTGTGTGCATTCTGCTACCTTTTTTGACTTCGCAATGTGAAAGCCCTTTGTCTGTTTGAGAACCCCCTTTCATTTTTAGTCTATGGTTAAGTTTGAAGTTGTGAACGCATACCTCCACAGAGCAGACCATCCATTAGATTCATCTAATAGATGGAACACTTTTCACTAGGGAAAGCTTGGGCATGTAATTTTTGAGTAGATAATCAAGTATGTATTACAAGCATATCTTATGCCTTTTCTATGTGTTTGTGTGATGTGTATGTGTATCACATAGTATTTCATTGCACGTTCTTATTGCTATCATTACTGGAGGTTTGGACTTTGTTCTTGATTTCCATTTAACAAGATCTACTTCCTCCGCAAAGATGGCATTGTAGCAGCCTCTTCTTATTACCAGGAGTTTAATCCCCCCTTGATTTTTCCTGTTGTATTTTATTTTCAATCTTTACATTCTTTAATTAGGTTATTTGGAATGTTATATGCCCATGAATTTATAGGTTAAGGCATCTTTCTTATTTCCAGGAATTTAATCTCCCCTTGATTTTGCCTGTTGTATTTTATCTTCAATCTTTACATTCTTTAATTAGGTTATTTAGAATGTTATATGCCCATGAATTTATAGGTTAAGGCTTTTTTATATTGTAAACAAGTTAGCATTTATACTCATAGTGTGCAAAAATAAGAATGCCAGTTTGCATGGTCTGTGATAGGGCCTGAAATATTGTCTTGTTAAGAATAAACCCTGACTACCTCCAGTCTTCCTCCTAGCACTCTGCATAAAACGTGTTTTAGTTAAATATTCTTGAACATTTGTCTTTCCCTTAATGATGGTTGATTAGTTGCTAATGAAGTGAATGGCTTAAGAAAAAATTGAGCGGAATCAAAACTTTGGTTCTTAGAATCTTCTCTCAGCCAAAGGATTTGGATGTTGTAGATTATTGTTTTCTTTTTAAATATTTTGTGCAGATTATTTTTGACAGTCATTTAGTTACTTAAAGTTAATTTCCTGCAAATATAATGAATCCTTGGTGTTGATGTTTATAGCTTCATTCAGATATAATAATCATTATAAGAAAATATCAATATATATTGTGCTTATTATTAATTTATATATATATATAATAATAATAATAATAATATCTATTATTATTACTATATATATACACATAATTAGATTTGATATCTTTCATAATAACTATACTATGAATCGAATAAGCATTATAAAATATATTATCTATATATGAAACCGATTAATCAAAGATTGGTATTTTGTATCGGTTATCATTATTGCCGATTTGTATCGGTTAAACTAAATTTGTTTATTACTTAACACTTTGATCAAGAATCGGGTATTACATAATGATGCGATTGGAAATTATTATCGAGTGCCTTATACACCGATCACTATGCATTAATCGCCTTGTTAAAACACCGATTTGTATCGGCCTACACAATGCAATATTATCGGGTGGTTTATTAAGTGTTTTGTACTATCGATTAGTATACTGGCTGTTGTAGACCGATTAGTATTATCGGGTGATTAAAGATATGAAAAGACATGGCATTATAGAGCCATGTCTCCTCAAAGAGACATGTCTCTATAATGACATGTCTCACATATATATAGTCATTGGTTGTTTGATAAGAGATAAGTATATACAACATACAATACAAGTCTCATTTATTCAATCAGCGTAATATTGATTATTAAATATATTTATATATCTATATATATATATTTGATTTATAAAAGAAAATTAAATGTCATATATTCTGATCTAAAATTTTACATGGTATCAAAGCCAGGTTCCTTCGTTAAAGCCTAACCACTTGAAGGAAGATCCGATTAGATTGAAGGAAGATCCAGATCAGATTTTTGGAAATCTTGTACCTATAGAATGGCAAACGGAATGAGACTCGAAGACAGACTTGAAGGTGCTTCCAATTTTGAATCGTGGAAACTTCGAATGATGTTGGTGTTAAGGAAGAATGAGCTAAAGACTAATGGAAAATCCTCTTAAACCTAATGGAAATGATGAGCAGAGTCAATAGGAAAAAGGGAAAGAAGTCATATGATCAACAACCTTTCAAGAAACCTAGAGACCTCTCTACAATGCATTGTTTTAGATGCGACAAATATGGTCACACTGCAAGAAAGTGTCCTGATAGACTTAGAATGCAAGCTTCCCTTGCTGAAGTCAATAATTCAAATGTGTATTCAGAGAATTATGTATTCTAAAGGAAATTCAAGATACCTTATGATTGAGAGGAAGTTCACTGATAAAGATAAGACCACTTTTGAGGTAAACTTGACATGATTATTGATTACTATATTAATGTTATTTTATAACTATATGGGCCCTGTGTAAATCATAAGGGACTGACAACTTCCAAATGATTATCACTTGTATTTGTTAAAGTTATTGGAAGGTGACGATCTTACAATAACTTGATCTTCTATTGTGATAGACATCTTGCGGATAGAATCGCTGATTGAGGCAATCCACCCGGGAACGTGTGGATAGAATCGCTGATGGAGGCAATCCAGACTAAAGCTCGTGAGTTTGTGGATAGAATCGCCGATGGAGGCAACCCACACGAGAGCTTGTGGATAGAATCGCCGATGGAGGCAATCCACACTAAAGCTTGTGAGTTTGTGGATAGAATTGCCGATGGAGGCAATCCACATGAGAGCTTGTGGATAGAATCACCGATGGAGGCAATCCACACTATAGCTTGTGAGTTTGTGGATAGAATCGCTGATGGAGGCAATCCACACGAGAGCTTGTGGATAGAATCGTCGATGGAGGCAATCCACCTGAGAACTTGTGGATAGAATCACCGATGGAGGCAATCCACACTAAAGCTCGTGAGTTTGTTGATAGAATCGCCGATGGAGGCAATCTACACGAAAGCTTGTGGATAGAATCGCCGATGGAGGCAATCCACCTAAGAACTTGTGGATAGAATCGCTGATGGAGGCAATCCACCTGGGAACAAACTTTCACAATTTATGAACTTATTGTGATGTGCATTTTATCTTCCCTAGCTAAGAGGGAGTGTTGATGTTTATAGCTTCATTCAGATAAAATAATTATTAT
>MU225217.1:2503577-2539535 GCA_018584345.1 Thuja plicata | reverse complement strand
ATTAATATAACCATTAGTCTGACGCCATGCATAATATGTTATCGATGGCTAAAGACATGCATTTAAGAATAGATATCATGCAAGCCCGATAACTTCAGTTATCTGAGCCGCGGGCTTTAATTAAAGCGATAGACATATGTTAATGAGATTGCAATAATCTTGTGTCTTCAACATACCATTCGGCTAGTGCAAGACAAAACGTTAAAAAGCATATGCTTTGGCGGCTGCAAAACATATTCGCACTTCCTGGAAGATATAACATATGGTCTTCACTTACATGTATGCCCAGCGATATGTATTTATCGCTTAAACCAACATTGCAGGCTTTTTAAATTAAAAAGCATATGCCATGTTATCGTAAAACATGTGTTGAATAAAACATATGTTTCTAAAATGACGCATGGCGTCAATAAAATAAAAACAAAATGTATTAAAAATCAACGCCATATTTGGGGGAAGTCAAGATATATTTTATTATTTAAAATCAATATTTATAATATAGCTAATAATAAATAGGTATCATTATTAGTTATAATTTTAAAATTGTTTTATAATTTATTATTATTTTCTTTTAAAATAATAATAATAACAAATCGTTTTGATTTAAATAATAAAATCAATAGATAATGAAATTAAAATAAATTTCAATTTCATTATCTGGTCGTTTTATAATAAATTTATTTAAACAATTATATGCATTTGCGATAATCATTTGTAAAATTTATTACACCAAGAACTTTTTTAAAATATTCATATGCGTCTCAGAATTTAATGATCTGATATGCGAATTTAATTCAAAATTACGCTATCATTAGAATTTCTAAGCAAAATTTCACAGAGTAGCGCAAAATTTTTAGGATAGAATTTTAAATCTATCACACACAAAATAAGCTTATAATTTAGGTGATCGACTAGTGAAACCATTTTTTTTTATATTGACCTTGAAAAGACACGGAAGACTGCTCACAATGCTACTGAAAAACCAAAGACGCCAACCAAAACTGGAAACCGAAAACAAGACGCAAAACAAAGCAAAAAGAGAAGAACAAGAAAGGACTTGACGTTTAGTTTAGAAGATAGAACAATCAAAATCAAGGGATGACTGATTCCATTGAAAAATATTCCTTCCACAACATCGACACGCTTAGAGAAAAACTCTTAGCAATCAATTGAGAATTGCGTAGGGTTGCCCCAATTTTGGGGAATGCAAAATTGAGGACAACAAGAACTACATATTTTTAAGGAAGAAAGCTTTGCCTTTATTTGATGTATTGTGCAGATCCTTTAGGCAACTTTAGATCTCTGTAGTAATCTTCCCTGACAACACTTTTGGAAATGTAAAGAGCCTGCCTGGCTCTATCCCGGATTTAACTTGCAAAGTTTTATTTATTTTTGAAATTGCAATACAAATAACAAATAAATTTGAAATAACTACTGCAAACCATAAATTGCTAACTCTGAAATCCTCTCATTGAATTCAAAGATAAAAACCATTTAAATTTGACATAAAACGTTACATTTAATGCAATGAATCAACCATATTTTAACCTGTAACCTCCTGCGCATATTAACAATGTTGGCCGTAGCTGATAAGTAGTGGTGACGGCAAGCAAAATAGTCTCACTATGCTGGCTGCAGGTCATACAAAGGAGACAACACATCTACAAGAACCTCATGCCAAGCATTACCCACGGTTTCACTTGGTAGTTGATGTTAGATTTTCAAGCCAAACCATTCCTCTTGCAGCCACTGTAGAAATCTGATCTTTAACCCCTCCAGACTAGCAAGAACAAATTCAAACCCTTCACAATTCACCAACATCAGATTTGCTGATTCAAAGTGCTATATTGAACAAAGAACTTACAATTCTTTGCAATCAAACTTCTTCCTCCAAACCCTTGTTTCGAAACCATAACCAAAATCATAAGTTTTCCAAAAGATGTAATGAATGATGAATACATCCTTCAAGAATTCGAATCCTTTATAAAATGCCCCAAAGCTTCTTCAAGAAGGCTCGAAATTGAGGCTTCAAGGTGACAATTTTCACTTAAAGGCATGCTTAATAATATAAGCTCATAACTCCATAATGAATTAATATAATACAACCTTTAATGAGCTCATATAATTAAGCATTGACTTAGGCAAATACTGATTATTTAACGAAATAAACTTAATTAAATAATCATACACAAATAACTCCAATCATCAGGAACCAAGAGCAACAACTGAACTTGCATGCCTAAATGTCAACCAAAAATAATAACGGGCCACAAATAGACTTACTATAAATAGTAAGTCCCCCAAACTGGAAACTTTGTTATTGATTCCACAACTCCATTGATACCAATGCACAGACTCCTTGCTAAAAATACTAATCATGACGATTACCCAAAATAAATACTTACTATAAATAGTAAGTCTGTCAATCTGACCCAAACAAAGAGCAATCCTAGCATCCCCGACCTCTAGAGTGGAAACTGACCACTGGCTCTGCCACACGACCCCCTCCAACATCCTGATTAGCTTACAAGGGTAACAAAAATAAGCTAATCCCATGTGCCTAAAAATGGGGACATTACAGTCCTCCCTCCCTAAATTTGCTTGTCCCCAAGCAATCTCATAAAACAAAATACCAAGTCCACCCGGATCCCAAGGATAGAATGGAGTAATGTCCCTGTGATCACCAGCAAACTCCTGTGACGAAATCACCATCCACTGAACCAACCCAAACAAACTATTAGCATGCTAACCATAGTGACCCACACAATCTGGAGTGCCAAACCTGTCACTACCTGGAACCCAGTAGAGATGATACCCACAACCATCCTCAACAAGGGAAAATGGATATCCAAAACCATCTAACAAACCAGAGCTCCTTACACACCCTGCCAATCTGCTCTGAGTACTTCCGAAATTCAGATATCC
The DNA here is from genome assembly GCA_018584345.1 of Thuja plicata. Lineage (NCBI taxonomy): Eukaryota > Viridiplantae > Streptophyta > Pinopsida > Cupressales > Cupressaceae > Thuja > Thuja plicata. Next base: position 2,536,610 of record MU225217.1, on the reverse strand, counting down.
ATCCACTGTAAAACCATCCTGGATGTACTGTCCCTACAAGTCACCTCCTGCTAACTTGCAGTACCGAACCCCATCAACTGCAGATGGAGAAAAACCATCCCAAAAAGGATGATAAAACCCAGGAGCCAACCCACACCAATGCCCAAACAAGTCCTCAACCGGTGAGTCAAAAGAGAAGTGATGAGCGCTCCTCACAATGTAATCATGGTGAAATGCTCCAACCCCTGTCAGAGGCTCATTGAAAACCAATTGAGAATCAAGAGAGGACTCCAGTCTCTGACTCCCAACAACTGGTTGGGAAGGGTCCCAAGCAACCCGCTCAGCAAACCCAACCACAAAATCCCGATGAGGAAGCATGGTAGTCAAGGTATCTACAATATTCCCCACTAACAATTGAATACCGCGAGAACCCCGAACAAGTGTACCCTCAAAAGTCCTGAAGGGTCCCTCTCGCAAAACTGGACTCTCAAGCAAGTACTCCATAAATGACTCCGTGCAGTAGAAATTATAAGAAGCAGCATCAACTTGCTCCCGTGAAATCCACAACTGATCCCTCAGAAACTATGGCACTACCAACTGCCTATCATGATCAGTTGTATGAGAGGAAGGAATAGATTTGCTTCCAATAGAAGGAAACAAATCATCATGAGAACTACTCCCCAAACTAGATGATACCATGTCCCTATTCTGTGAATCAAAGGGAGTAGTGTCAAAAACTGATACACAACCCTCTAACGAATCCACTCCTGCTACCTCAGGACTCTCAACAACCTGGTTTGTATCATCTGTCATCGTCCTAACAACTGGAGAACCTGATACCCCAAATCTGTCTCGGCTGTCCTCCATTGAAGCACATACCCCAATTGTATGTACTGCATCTGTCTCACGGATGGATGAAACCGTGTCCCCAACACATCCATCGCTGCTAACTGTGGAAGATGACTCACCACCAACCACTACTATATGCAACTGAACTGGATCTATCGCTGACAAAGACCGAATTTGCCCCAACTCCACAGCCATCTCTCCCAACTGCAACTGCGACTCCTGAAGTGGCAACTGAGTGCCCTCTAAAGCCTCAGAAGTCGTTGTGAGCTCCTGAGTAAGCTCACTCACCTCCTCCTCTCTGTCCATCAGAGCCTCATATGCTGTACTCCCCCACTCAACTAGGCGATCTCGGTTGGCTACCAACTGTAAATAATCCCGTCTCAAAATCTTGACAGCCTCCCGCAAGGAATGAATCTGTGTCATGGAAATGTAACCACTACCGTGCTCATCTGCCATAGGAGCACCCCAACCATAAACAACCAACAACTGACGAGCGACATCGAAATGCTTGAGAGTAGAAGTAATGTCTCTCTCACTGACTCTCAACTGGCTAGTCACATGATGACTCTGCACAACGAGTCTTCTATGCACAATCTCAACTGCACTGTCCACACTATGGAAGGAAGCTGTATCCAACAAACTCCCCTCAAGATCACCGAATCTCTGGGTATTGTCATCCGAGCACACATCTACAAACTGAGTATTGACATCGGACTCATCCTCATCTACCCCCGAGGAAGCTGCTGCTGAATCCAACTCATCACAATCCTCAGCTACCTCGTCCTCTGTAACCACATGACAATCTAGATCCTGGGACCCATCCTCACTCACTAACAACTCAGTGTCCTCCCCCAAGGTCTGATAAATCAAACATGACTCGCTACAAATAGAGTTGTCCTCATGTGTCACTGAAGAAATAACCTCATCTGAAGGAATGGAAGCTCTGGCTGAAACAAACTTCTGCCACTCATATGCTTCCCCATCCTCATTCCCGAGTCCCGATAAAAAAGGATCCTGGAACTGACCATCATCGAATGACAACGCTGAGTCAATACCCAATGTCGGATATAGAAAACCAAACACACTGCAGCCCACATCATCCTCACACTCAACATCAGAGGTATCCGTGATGCTAGCATCAACATCCATTATCTGAAACCCCTTTGCTATCTTTGGCTACATACATGACTCAATGTCCTCTTGTGAATCCTCTACACTGTGGCATGAACCTATGTCACCTGACTCATTTGTACCACTCCACTCCTGAGTGTCATCACTGGGTGACTCCATGCTCACATCCACAGTACAGGAAAATAGTGCAGTCTCCTGTACTGACTCCACACTGTGATAACTGTCTGGTGTCCGGAAAATCAGACCCTGTATCGCTGATACTGCTACCAACTGGTACAAGACCGCCATCAATGGCAGTAGACATGTCACCAGCCTGATCCGTGTCACCAACTCTGGTAGGCTCAGGATGCTGAAACTTAGTACCACTATCTGCAAACAAGTCATGCACATCCACATGTCCCTGTAATGAATCTCCACCCTCTGGAGTGCAAACAGGACTAGTGGTTGGTCCACTAAGTACAAGAACATCTCCCCCAAAATCAGCTGCTGCTGAAAACTCATCGTGGAGATTTCTGGATGTCTCACTTGTATAATACTCACGTCTCTCCTCACATCTTCTCTGAGAAGAGGACCTACTGAACAAAGAAACCAAATAATCTGCTGCCCTATCGACAGTTGCCGGATTTAAAAGTGGCGCATTTAATCTTTCCAAAGTTTGCCTTCGTTTCTCCATATCCTTAACTAAGGCATTTGTTTGTTTTCTTAATTTAGACAAACTGTCTAACTGGTTTCTATGAGTACTAGATTTGCTGTATCTATCCATGTCTGCAAAATAAAAACCATAGTGCTGATCACTCAAGTCAAAGAATCAAGCCCAATAAATATCACCCCCACAGGATGGAAGGAAAACTGCTTTGATACCACTGTAAAGAGCCTACCTGGCTCTATCCTAGATTTAACTTGCAAAGTTTTATTTATTTTTGAAATTGCAATACAAATAACAAATAAATTTGAAATAACTACTGCAAACCATAAATTGCTAACTCTGAAATCCTCTTATTGAATTCAAAGATAAAAACCATTTAGATTTGACATAAAACGTTACATTTAATGCAATGAATTAACCATGTTTTAACCTGTAACCTCCTGCGCATATTAACAATGCTGGCCGTAGCTGATAAGTAGTGGTGACGGCAAGCAAAATAGTCTCACTATGCTGGCTGCAGGTCATACAAAGGAGACAACACATCTACAAGAACCTCACACCAAGCATTACCCACGGTTTCACTTGGTAGTTGATGTTAGATTTTTGAACCAAACCATTCCTCTTGCAGCCGCTGTAAAAATCTGATGTTTAACCCCTCCAGACGTAGCAAGAACAAATTTGAGCCCTTCACAATTCACCAACATTAGATTTGCTGATTCAAAGTGCTATATTGAACAAAGAATTTACAATTATTTTCAATCAAACTTCTTCCTCCAAACCCTTGTTTCGAAACCATAACCAAAATCGTAAGTTTTCCAAAGATGTAATGAATGAATGAATACCTCCTTCAAGAATTCGAATCCTTTATAAAATGCCCCAAAGCTTCTTCAAGAAGGCTTGAAATTGAGGCTTCAAGGTGACACTTTTCACTTAAAGGCATACTTAATAATATAAGCTCATAACTCCATAATGAATTAATATAATACAACCTTTAATGAGCTCATATAATTAATCATTGACTTAGGCAAATAATGATTATTTAATGAAATAAACTTAATTAAATAATCATACGCAAATAACTCCAATCATCAAGAACTAGGAGCAACAACTGAACCTGCGTGCCTAAATGTCAACCAAAAATAGTAACTGGCCACAAATAGACTTACTATAAATAGTAAGTCCCCCAAACTGGAAACTTTGCAACTGACTCCACAACTCCACTGATACCAATGCACAAGAGGCCTGCTAAAAATAGTAATAATGACGATCACCCAAAATGAATACTTACTATAAATAGTAAGTCTGTCAATCTGACCCAAACGAAGAGCAATCCTAGCATCCCCGACCTCCAGAGTGGAAACTGACCACTGGCTCTGCCACATGACCCCCTCCAACATCCTGATTAGCCTACGAGGGTCACAAAAATAAGCTAATCCCATGTGCCTAAAAATGGGGACATTACAGGAAGCATATCATCACTGACAGAGAACTTAAGTAGTGTTGGCTAAATATTTGCAAGTCACTAAAACTACAACTTGTCAAAATGTTACTTCTAGGCAGCCGTATGTGAGATTTCTCTCTCCTCTTAGCAATAGGGGAGGCTCCCTTCTTACCGCAGGTGGCTTCAATCAAAAATGAACTGTATTACAAACAGTTTTTCTTGCAACGGTAATACCGGTGTCTTAAGGATTGATGCAAGAACAATCCTTAAGACAACAGTCCATTCTAACTAAAAATGAAATAAATATAATAGCTCAAAGTCTCTTATCTTTGCTTCAGATGATCACTCTAAATTCGGATGCACAAGAAAGCTCAAAGTCTTTCTTCAAACACCCTCTATTTTGATAAAAATTCTATCACTGAAGTCCAAAGTCTTCAGCCTCGAATTGTTGCAGCCACTACTATCTATAGTAATCCTGATTTCCTGAAGCACAAAGTCTTCAAAAAACTTGAATTAAAGTGTTCCAATGATATACGCAAAATAACTATTAACTTGTAGAAGGATCAACAAATGCAACATAAGAATACATTCACCAATTTTCAAGACAAACAACTCAAAGTCTGCTAATCTTTATTCCTTTATTCAATTACTCAACTCTTGCACAATGAAACACAAATTTTTCAGAACTCAAGAGATTTGCTTATAGTTTTATTTGCTTACAACAAAAGATGAAAATTACAATAGGTCTCACTCCTTTATATAAGAAAAGGAGGAGAGAAAAGTGGAAAAGAAATGGGAAACCCTTAACCACTTTGATTTATTCAATCCTTATCTTTAACTAACTTTGACTTATTCAATGCTGTAGGACCTAATATACTTACGACATGATTACATGGAACAGTTTTGCATGTGAAATTATCACATGCAATTAAATCTTGTTCTTACATTACATGTAATATGTCAATGAAAAATAAAAAAACACATAATGAAATATTCTAAGTGTTTGACAAGACACGACATCTATTTGGATCATCCTTGTCGGTCTTCATGCTGCTACAGGATGTCCGATGTGTTTTAGTTTGGTGAAAGCATCTCGAAATGAAATATGAACCTGTATCCTTGAATGTTTTGCATTGTAGTGGTGATTGCTGGAAAAGCATCTTTTCATTATCATTTCATTCTTGAAAGCATTCTATGCTCATTATCATTGCATCTCCCTTCCCTTTCTTTGTATGACCGCATCATGTTGTTGTCTTCAAGCGCAAACCAGGAAGAGTATGTATATGGGATATAAGTGGAAAACCTTTGAGCAACAAAGGGGTGAAGGATCTTAGGCAAAACCAGCTCTTCACATGAGGGAAAAACCAAAATTGGATTTTTTCAAAGTGTATCATGCAGACAACAAGCTTTATGGTGGAGGAATGTAGGAAAAATGAACGGTATGGTGTCTACTTATAAATGGAAGTTTGAATTACCATTACAACCGGTAGGCAACTTAGAACTACCAACGGGAAGTTTAAGTTCCGTGGCAGTCATGTAGTAAGCATAGAAAAGGTATACGGAAAGCATGAAGGTGGGCTTTTGAGTTGCTTTTACATGATGAAACGGAAGGCTTTCTTCTCGTGTATATTATCTAGAGAATGGGGTTTTTAATCCCGACTGCACATGCAAGAAAAATGAGTGTTTGGAGCTTTTTATAAGGGGAAGAATTTGCATCTCTTCTTGCATCATTCTTGAGAAGAACATAGGAACTTCTTTCGCAAATGGGAAGATCTTGGCGCACTTTACATATACAGGGTAAGTACTTGCACTTGTAATAAGGTCTTAGAAACCTGATTTCAAGTAATTTTTAATACATCCATGACTGCATTTGATTTTGGGAAGGTACCCATTCTTAGGAGAAAATCATGTCATTGCCATGAATTTTAATCTCATAAATGTTATCTTTGACGGGATCATTGCTCGTGATTATCTTTGAACTGCCTTTGTAATCATTTTTGCATGACTTCTGAAAACCATCTTTTATGGACTGCATTCTATTGCAGAATCTAGAACCCTGAACATAATTTTGAAAAAAACTTCATTAATACATCTTCACAAAAGCTCTTGAGCCCCATCCAAGCTTCCAAGTAATTACATGATAAGTGCCAATTTCTCTGTAATTACAGCAGCATCCTAAGAATCCACAACACCGAAGCAAGTTATTGTGACATTCCCGATACAAATAAATTCTTGTGCTTGTACCCTTCTGATTTGTTACTCATTCTTTGTCATCAAGCATAATTGCATTTTTTTGACAAAGTCATTGTGAGAACCCCATTTTTTACAACGTTTCGTGTACATCTTTGATTGATTTTTTTTCTGATAACTACCTGAATCAATGCCAACAGGAAATGCAACAACACAAGTGGGCTTCCCTTGATTCTCTACTCCTTTCGGGGTTCCTTCATGTGATTGGTCTAGCCTCGAGGGGAAGATTCTTTTATCGTTACGAGCAACAAGAGATTACAACTTTTGAGGGAAGAGTCTTTGTGTGATTATTATTTTTACACAGCTTACAATGTGTTTTGAGAAGAGAGAACCAAGATCACAGCCTTCTCTTATTGAGCTATAACTCGAATTATGCATCTTGAAACCTTTCCCTCCATTAGTAAGTCACGACATGGAACAATAATGAACACACTGGAACAGCTATAAAAGCATGACAACAACATGAAGTGGTTTGTGTCTGATCTCAAAGTCTCTGATGTTATCCATTAAAGATTGCCATCATTAGATATGATTGAAACATCGCACATTGTGATTGTCTTCACAAATATTGCTTTCTCCCATTTTCTGATTCTTGGACGTTAAGGACTGTCATCCTCTATTTTTATATTGGTCACAGAATACTTTTATAGAAGATTCACCTATTCATTAAAAAATTTGCCATGGGTATCACTAAGTGATCTGATATTCTTTCCTAACATCTTGTCTTCATCTTCATTGAGCCACTCTTACCGAAAGACCTCCAACAATCTTTCACCACTGTTATCATGACTGCCGATTTACCCTTTCTCAACAATCTAAATGAAAGTCATACATTTGGAACACTTTTCAACAGCATCGCTCTGCCTGTGGTGGTCTCCAATTATCTTTTTTTAAACAGAAAAATCTGAAGGAAATAATGCTCCAAAACACAGCTTTATATGGGCGTTTTTGCAGTCCAGTTTGAGTCAAATTCTATCTCTCCATCATTAATGCGTTTTTGCAGTTCTGGAAAAGATTTGTGTAACAAATGGCGAAAGTAGGAACCGAAAAACAAGAAAATAGGAGCCCAAAGACCGATTCAAACTCCAAGCCGTGGTTTCAACAAGCCTTTGCAAATCGATTTGCATGGGATAAGAAAATGGCGCCCTCAAGAGAAAAACGTGGTTTTAATTGCCAACTGCAAACTGCAAATGAGTCATCTCATGTTGGACGAGCTTTATGCCGTGGATGGGCTTTCAAACCAACGCTGCAAGAAAAACGTAATCTTCTTACCAAAATAACCTTGAAATGCCGTGTACGGGCTTCTTGAGGCTCGATGCAAGTTGAAGACAAAACAAAAAACATAAAGACGGGCTTTCTATTATCTATAGCACACGACTTTACATGCTTTCGAAACATGTGATGCCAGTAGAAATCGACGCTATTTATATATGAGAAGAGACGTTTTCAAAGGACTCGACATGCAAAGTCTTTTAAAGACGATGCTTTAAAACTTTGGGGAAGAAAAACGGTCTTTCTAAAATCCTTCGCATATGCCTTTCATTAAAAATGATATGCAAAGCATACCAAATTCAACGCCATGTAAGTTTAGACCATGCCATGGGCTTTCTAAGAGGAGTTACGGGTTTAAATGGAGACTCTACACATGTTTTTAATGTAAAAAAGATATGCAATGTGATTTAAAAATGACGCCATATATTCAAGTGAACAAGAAACACGTTTTTAGCAAGGGATAGCATATGTTTCAGATTTGAAAAAGATATGCAATGTGCATCAAAATCAACACTTCTTTTTTTAAAGGTTAAGACCCAGGCTTTCTAAATCAAAATGCACATGTTAAATGATATTAAAACATATGTATCTGGGGGAAAAATTGCCACCATTTACTTAAGTTGCAAAGAATTTTTAAATAGCTCAAGGTAAATGTAATTTTATTCAAAAAGCCCACCTACTATCTTGTAAGTAAGACTTTTATATTCAGATTTGAATATGCAAATGTAAATAAAAAGTCCACTTATTGAAGAATACACATAATCTATATGCAAACTTATGTTCTTTAATGACCTGATGTGTAGACATGACTAAAAAACCCACTGTCATTAAAAACAATAAGCAGAACTTCACAGAATGATGTGAAATTTTAAAATGGACGCTTAATTCCACCTCACATATAAAAACAATTCTTACTTCGTGCAGTTAACAAGAAAAAGTCCACTTTTTAAAGACTTTTGCAAGATGTGCAATCTATCCGAAAAACCCCACTGGAAGGATGTTTTAAACCCCTATAACTCGAGCTAGACAAACCTGATTGACGCCTAAGATAGCTCGAAATGAGCAAAATTGTGAAGGCCACAATCCTACGGAAAAAACAAGACCAAAAGCCAAACACAAGACCAAGAAAAAGCAACTAAGAACACGCCTTAGAGAATTTAACCTAAAAAATTTGCATAGGGTTGTCCAATTTTGCGAATACAAAATTTGGGCAACAACTGGCTCTGATTGGGGAACTTAGCTCATTTGTTCTTAGAAACAACGAGGAATCTAGAATCCAAAATCTCCAAGTGCCTTAGTATCCATTGGGCTACAAAGTCAAGCATCAAAAACACAAAATAAAAAGGATGACGTGACCGACGCAAAGCACCTAATTAAAACAAAACAAATTTGTGCAAATGCACTTATTGAAAACAAAGAAAACCTACCTATTTAAAACTAGCCCACAATGCAACTTTTCAGATGAAACCTTTTATTGGCTTAGCAAAACAACTACCTTTTTTCAGCAGCTTGCAGTACCATGCATGTTCACAGGCAACTTTATAACCATGAAACACGAACTGCTGGAGCAATGATGTCAATGTTTGCCGTAACACCTCTTGGAAAAGATGAACAAATTCACCTTCTTGAGATGAATCATATGTACTTCTGCTCCAAGATGAGCCCATAGATCCAATCTGCTCCTGTTGAAATACACATGCTTCTTTAGACGCTTCTTCAATTGTATCTTCATGCTTAGGTACAAGTTCATTAGCGATTCATTCTGGTTGATGGTGTGAGCTCTTTGTCAACACTTTATTATCCAAACAATAATACACTATCAATTGAGAGTACCGAAGGCTGTCGAGTGCCGAAGGGGAGCCAAAGGCTGTCAAGGGGAGCCGAGGGGTGTCAAAGGGAGCCAAAAGGAGTCGAAGGGTGCCGAGTGTTGAAGGGAGGCGAAGGGTGCCAAGTGTCGAAGGGATCTTAAGGTAGCCGAAGGGTGCTGAAGGGAGTTGAAGGTAACTGAAGGGGGCTGAGTGCCGAAGGGAGTCAAAGGGGAGCTGAAGGTGCTAAGTGCCAAAGGGAACTAAAGGGTGTTGAGTGTCGAAGGGTGCCGAGAGGAACAGAAGGGGGCCGAGTGTCGAAGGGTGTCATACAGTGTGGAGTGGCAAGTCTGTACGGGTGGAAGTGAGGTGAGGGCCGAAGGTGTCAAAGGGATTTTCCCTCAGTTACATTGCCATGTGGTATTTGCCCTTGGTTACATTGTCGTGGGGTATTTGCCCTTGAGTACATTGTCGTCAGGTACTTGCCGTTAAGTACATTGCCGTCGTGTACATTGTCATGGGGTATTTGCCCTCAGGTGACTTCCATTGTTCGGTACATTACATGAACTCCTAGGAATCATACCCTAAAGAAGGAAAGACCGAAGGGATAGTAGTTGACATAGATCTGGCAAACAGAGTGAAGCAAGATATAAAGCAATTGGAGCAAATGGCTATCATTGGCCGATTCCTCAGGAAATGTAGACCGCGTCAAGTAATAAGGAGATGGGTTCAGAAGAGTTAGTTGAGGGCTAAAGAAGTTTATTTTATGCAGATGCAGTTTTTCATGCCAAAATTCGAAAAGGTAGAGGAAAGGGACACAATTTTAAAGACAGGCCCTTGGAAAGATGGAAAAACATTCGTTTTTGCAAAATCATGGGAACCAAATTTCGACCCAACAAAGATGGAACCAATGGAGGAACCATTCTGGGTTCATTTTTACAATATGCACTTTGAATTTTGGAGCGAAGAGAGTCTGACAACAATAGGGAATAAAATAGGGATCATCCTAAATATAGACACGCGGGACGATGACCTCATACATTATGCGAGGATTCAGCTAATTTCGATTTCCACACTATCGTAAAAAATGTAACTGAAAACCTCAGTAGGCATATAGACGGAAGTCATAGAAAGAGAAGTAGGAAAAAAAGTTTTTCCTGAGATGCAAAAGAAGAAATCATAATGAAAAGGAATGTAGGATCCCGCCCAAGAATGCTTGGAGACCAAAACGGGGGAGACAAGAAGGCATTAAGGAGGATACGTAAAGCCTAGCAAGGCGGTAGTCATGTTGAAGAATCTACCATCCCTTGATAAAGAGATGGAAGAGTCAACACTACAAGCACCAAAGACAACATTGGCGTTGATTGAGTATCAAGGGGAGTACTCTAAGGAGGTAAAGAGTTCAGAAACAATTGTAACTGTGGATATGACAGAGGTTGGGAACATAGATGCTTTGGCGCTGATCGAGCATCTAGGGGAGAATTCAAAGGAGGAAAAGAGGATAGGAAATATAAAAATGTGGAAATGATAGAGGAAGGGAACATAGACAAACTAAATATCATAGAACCAAGGCTGATTAGCCAAACACCAAAAGCAAAAGAGGAGACACCATTTAAACCAAAAACAGTAGAAAAACCATTAAGAAGAAGAGGGAGGAAGATGGGCTCCTCCCAAACCACACATCCATTAAAACTTGCCTTCTGAAATCTAGAGGAGTCAACACCTCCCTTTGGGGGGGATGAGGATCCTAACTTGGAACGTTAGGGGTTTAAATGTCCCTAATAGACGATGTATGATCTAATGACAATTAGAGAGTCAATTCAGTGAAGTGGTGTTGTTGCAGGAAACAAAATTAACAAAGGAAAATGCAAATGTCTTTGTGATATACTGTTATGGGTGGTCGAGGTTCTCTCAATAAGCAGAGGGTGCTTTCGGTGGATTGAGCATACTGTGGAAAGCAAACAAGGTGGATATTTCAATTATAGGATCAAATCACAACTAGATTAAAGGCGAGGTGAAAGGGATTAATTGAGACTTAAATTTCATTTTATACAATGTTTATGGACCCATGAAAATTTTCGAGAAACAAGAACTATGGAGGCACTTGGAGATCGATCTCCAGAACCGCCAAAGAAAAGCAATATTGGCAGGAGACTTCAATCAATCCTTTTTCCCAGTGATAAAGTTGGTGGTCTGGGCAAAATAGCACAATCTCTGGTGGATTTCAGACAATTTGTTGGGGCTTGTGGTCTAATAGACATTATTCCACGAAATGGCAAGTTCACGTGGACTAACAGAAGAGCTGGTTTTTGCAACATCGCAGAAAGGTCAGACAAGTTCTTATTAACAAAGGAATGGATGGAGGATACTTTGACTCCAAATGCAGTCATCAGGCCGATACCTATCTCGGATAATTTCCTAGTGGAATTATGCATCATAGAGGAGACGTGGCCTATTAGGAGCCAATTTAAATTTGAGAAATGGTGGTTTAAATGGCCGAACATGGAAGAAATAATTTCAAATTGTTGGGTGGAATCAAGATGCACAAAAGGTACAAGGATGTTCACCTTTTGTAAGAGACTTCAATTATTGAAAGAAAATTTGAAGAGGTGAAATAGAGAGGTCCTCAAAACCATTTTTTCAGAAAATAGTAGGATAGAGGAGGAAATGGATAGCCAGAGCAGTTATGTAATAGAAAATGTAATGACTTAGTATGAATTTCAGAAGGAAAAAGAGTTGATGAAGGAATATGAACACGTGCTTGCTAGAGAAGAATGTTATTGGAAATCAAAATCTAGGGAAAGTTGGTTGAAAGAGGGTGATTGCAACACCAAGTTTTTTCATAACTCGGCCAAATTGAAGAGGAGTTGGAATAGAATATCACAGATTACAAACATGGATGGACACATATTAAAAGAGGAAGAAGACATACAAAAAGAAAGAGTCAATTTTTCCACAGATATGTTAGGAGCAGAAAGACAAGCAAATATTTTAAATACGGAAATCATAAATGAAATCCCAACACTTGTGTCAGAGGAAGACAATGAAATGTTAATGGCACTGGCTACATTGGAGGAGGTCAAATAGGCAACATTCCAGTTATATCTTGGCAAGGCCCTTGGGCCTGATGGTTTTATTGCATTGGTTTTCCAAAAATGTTGGGAAAGAATGGGAAGGGATATTTTAAAGGTGGTTGAGGAGTCGAGGAAGAAAAGGCTAATGCTCCGAGAGATGAACAACACCAATATTGTGCTGATACTGAAAAACAAGAGGTACATTATTTCACTGACTTTAGACCTATTTCCTTATGTAACACAATATATAATATAGTTGCAAAAGTGACGGCCAATAGGCTGAAACGAATTCTACCAAATAGAAATATTTTTGATGGAATAATTACAACACATGAGATATTGCATTCCATTAAGAAAGAAAATATGAGATGTATGGTATTAAAGTTAGATGTCAAGAAAGCATAGAACCATGTTAGGTGGAGATTTCTGATTCAAGTATTAGAAAAGTTTGGCTTCAACAACCAGTTGGCAAAATGGGTGTTTGGGTCTATTTCTACCCCAAGATACTTAGTACTTATCAATGGTCAAGCATGCAGTTTCTTCCAAGGTGGTAGAGGATTGCGGTAGGTTGACCCACTATCATTGTTTTTGTTTGTGCTAATGGCAGATGTATTAAGCAGGAAAATCTCAAAGGTTAATAGGCAGGTTTTTGGCATGGAGTCAAAAGTATTGAATGTGTTGCCTCCTCTTTCCCATCAGTTGTTCGAGGATGACACCCTATTGTTCGGGAAGGCGTCTCTAGATGAAGTTTGGGTGATAAAAGGCATACTGAATAATTGCTACTATTCTTTAGGACAAATTATTAACCAAGACAAATCAAGAATCTACTTAATGAATATGGACAAAACTGCCCAAAGGAGGATAGCGAATATCTTGGGATTTGGAGTTGACAAGTTGCCAACAAAACATTTGGGGGTTGGGCTCTTTAGTGGAGCTGTAAGAAGCAATTTGTTGGAGGATGTTTTAAGAAGTGCGAGAAAAAAACTCAGTGCTGAAAAGGATATTGGTTGACCCTGGCCAAATGATTAACAATGATTAAATCTATCTTGGCAGCTATACCAATTTATGTGCTCTCAATAGTAGAAATAACAAATAAATTTGCCAACGAAATCAATAATTTTTTTTGAGATTTCCTATGGGATGGAGCAAATAAAGTACATAAGATCCCTTTAATGGCATGGGACAAGATCATGAAATCCAAGCAAGATAAGGGTGTAGGTGCTAAAGACTTGTTGATCCAAAATAAGGCATTAGTTGCCAAACTTGTGTGGCGAATGTATAAAGAGCAGAATGCTCAGTGGTGTAAAATTCTTCAATCAAAATATCTGGATGGGAACTCAACAGAGCGTATTTTGACTGTAGCAAATCCCCCAAATGGGTCTGCCATTTGGAACTTCATGGTTAAGTGCAGACATGTCATCATTGAACACATCTTGGAGAATTAGGGATGGTGGGAGGGCGAATTTATGGATGGATTCTTGGAACGATTATCTACCTTCGCTAGACGTTCCGGGGATGGATAGAGCAAGAGATGCTTTGGTGGCGGTGTACGGAATCAGAGTCAAAGACTATATGGAAATAGAAATAAAAAATGGGATCAAGAAGCTCAGATGGAAAGATACGAATCTACTAGATGAAGAATGCTGGATATTATTAATTGAAGAACTAATGAAAAGACATATATGCTCGTAGAAGGTTTAGATGAAATTATTTGGTGTACTGCAAAATCTGGCAATTATTCAATGAAACTAGGATTCGAAGTAATGCGGGGGGAGGAGGAAAGATGTTAATGGAATACAAAATTATGTTGGAGCCCAAATATACTCCCCAAAGTTAGGGCCTTCTCATGGATGGCAATACAAAACCAGATTCTCACAGTAGAAAGATTGATGAAAATAAGATATATGGAGACATTTAGATGCCCGATGTGCTGCAAAGAAGATGAGAGCATTGATCACTTGTTCGTAGAATGTGAGGTGGCGCAGGAATGTTGTTTTCACTTTTTAGGAAAGATGAATTACAAAGGCCTACTACCAAACAAGCTTAGGGAAGTGTTCGAATCGTAGTCGATTATGAACAGGGAGGCGGTTTGGGGGGGATTATGGTTGGCCATCCCGACATCAATAGTGGGGATTTTGTGGAAGGAACGAAATGTCGGAATATTCAATGACAAATTCACAAATACATATACCTTAACCAACAAAATTGAAATAGCTATAAGTGAGCACATTAATGTTTATGTTGCTGGGAAAAACCATAGTACATTTACGACATGGGATGATAATATAACCAAAGTTTGGCAGCATCTAATACCGCCCATAGCGAATACATTCAACAACAAGACCAATAGGGCAATTACGCGTTGGAGTCTCCTGCCGAAAGGTTGACTCAATGTCAACTTCGATGGTGCGTCGCGTGGGAATCCTGGTATGTTTGGTGCAAGGTACATAGTAAGGGATAATATAGGCAAATTGGTATGAGCTGGTTCACACAAACTGCCAGTCAGTACAAACCATGAAGCAAAATTGACAGGCTTAAGAGCGAGATTGACAACTTGCAGAGATAAAGGGTTATCCAGACTTGACATAGAAGGTGTTTCTTTGAATATAGTAAGAGCAATTATGTCTAGGGATGCACCAAGCTAGAAAACTAGAATGTGGGTCGAAAGTATACTGGAGATTCGTAGAGTATAGAGGATTACACAATTAGACATGTTTTATAGAGAACAAAATAAAGCAGCAGATTTCCTCTCAAACCATGCGATTGACCAGGATGAAATAGTCATTATTGACTGCAATCCAAATGCATGGAATGGATTGGAAGTGCGTGTAGAAAGGGAGGATCAGATTGAGTATAATGGGTAGAGGGCTACAAAGTGACTAATAGATAAATTCTCCACATGTTGAAACGTTAAAGGCCATGAGAGCCGGCTTTAAAAGAAACAATATTCAGATTTATCAATTCAGGATGTATGTTAATGGGAGCCCGTTCCCAAATGCGTAGATTGAGAGAGTAGTTGGTCATGGTCATTTGGTCCATGTTGTTTTCTTTTTGCAATTGAGCATGTAATTTTTTTGGATAATAAAATGGCTGGTACCCCTAAGTAGCAATTTGCTGAAAAAAATAAATAAATTACTTTTAGGGTTGGATGGAAAAAAATGATTAAAAGAGCAATTGATGGGAAAAGAAAGACACAGTATTCATTATCAATTTCTAGAAAGCCTTATTTTACCAAGCATTGAGCTTTTCGTTAACTTTTACCTTGAGGACAAAAATCCTCTTGGTTTATCTAGGAATTAGAAGATGAAAGCCTTATTGTTCTCATTGTTGGCTTCATACAAAGGTGATCTACAATTTCCAAGAATAAATATTTATATAAATTTGATGAAAGAAATTGAGCTATGTAGTGCCGGTCTTGCCGTACCCAATCATCAATTGATGGTACTATGTTGAATTGAAAACTTAATTAAAAAAGGTGTGTTTGAATTAATAAGGAGCTGATTCATTGTTCAAAGGCTTGGTGGGCCCAAAGACATAATTGCATCACAAATAAAATGAATGGGCACACGAGATTTGTGGGAAGTTGTGGATTATTTGTAGCATAGTTCATAGACTCGAACTCAGAGTACTCAGCAAGCCTAAAATTTTGAACTCAGCAAAAACTTGGCCAATATTCGACAAAAACTTGGCAAAAACTTAGCAACTTAGCAAGTACTAAAAATTAAATCTCATTAATGTGTTAAATTAGAAAATGATATCTCAAAAGAGAAAATGCATGGTTTTATAACAAAAATATGTGAAAAATGCATTTTAACCAATGTTTTACGTACACCGACATTTTTAGCCATGTTTTTATGTTTCTATAAAAAAAGCGAGAGTTAAACTTGTGAAAACTCACCTAGCAAAAAAATAGAGTGCTTGACAACTTGGAGAGTACTTGTAGAGTTTGTAAACTATGATTTGTAGTATGGAGATGTCAAGATCAGTTGCTACTTGTTTTATCAGTGATTAGTGGAAAGAAGAGGATATGATATGTAGCTGGAAGAAAAAACATCAGGGATCTATTCTTTTATGAATTAGTTTGTGCCTTAAATACTATTGGCACCTTTAGTATATGAGCCACCACTTTATTGTTTGTTGTATGCCATTGTGCCAAATGAAAAGTATAACGATTCATATAATTAGTCCTCAACCATTGCCAATAATTTAAATTCCTGTTTTTTCTGATTAAATTAGCTGCAATATATTTCAAATAAGACTAATGTTTTACACTATTTGAGAAATTGATTCTGACATAATAAAATTCCAAAAAAAATGTAATGTCTCTTATTGGGATATTCTTGATTTCTATGCCTACAAACAATATATTAATCACAAAAAACTCATAAAAATCTATTGAATCAGAAATAGCAGTACAAAGCTAAGGGGCAACAAGCCTAGAAGAGAGAACAACTCCAGAAGCACCAACAAAAGGACGACCCCAAAAGAGTCACAAGTAACTTTCCATGTCTTCCCTAACCATCAACTCAAGTTCATGAACACATTCTAGGGGCAATTGACCCCAATCTCCAACATCCAACCCTCTAGTTGATCGGAAGCCCACTTAGCCAAACAATCAGCTGCACTATTCCATTCACGGGGAACATAGCAAAAAGAGACTGACTCCAAGGAGTCTCTCAAGCTAAGGATCTGTTTGCCCACCGCAACCAAATGCCAATCATCATCATCCAGTTAAACATATCCACTACCACTTGGGAATCAAAATCACAAATAATCTTACTCCATCCAAGAGCACATCCTCTTTCTAGAGCCACGAGGACAGCCATAGCCTCCATATAGTTATTGGTCTACAAACTATACACTGAAAAGAAGAAAATTACCTTTCTAAAGCTATCCCCGCCAACTCCTCCAATTCCTGCATGCCCTAGATTTCCTCTAGAGGATCTATCAGTGTTGATCTTCAGGGTCCCTTGAGGTGGGGGAGACTACTTACCATCCCGCTGAGCCTTCTTTTTAGCATGTCTGCATCTAACTTGCTGGTTCTTGGAAAAGGCATCTCTAAAGTCTGCACCAAAAATGTTAAAATTTTGGATACCCTGCGAATCTCCAGGGTCAACTTCCACAGAAAGATCACACTTAGCCGCCAAAGTCTCCTGTATCATGTTAATAACTCGCAACTACACTTGCTTCACCAACTTCCTCTTCTCCTGAAAAATCCAGCGGTTTCTTTCCAACCACACTTTCCCAAGTGATGAAACTTGGTCCAATGTCCCATGTCGTGTGGAGGAAGGGAGTCCTAACAGGGGGCGACTGAGACTATTCCAGAAATCAACTAGAGAGTTGGCATGAAGACAAGCATGCTTCCAAATACCCCACCATCAATGCCATATTTCCATGGCGAAGGACACCGGAAAAAAAGATGCGAACTATTCTCCTCATTTTTATTACACAAAACACAAATAGAAGGCCCCTGAAACCCTCTCTTCCAAAGATTCGCCAAGGTAATACATCTATTTTCTACAACGATCTACTAGCAAAAGTTGCACTTGGGCCAAGCCCACTTGTTTCGAACTTGCTTTCTCCAAGGAATATTCACATTATCGAAAGTCATCCTCTTTAATTCGACATCCTGAGGCCATTGAGAACTTTCCCTTTGGATTGGGGCCCCAAGCAAGGATGTTCGCTTCTTTGAGTGAGTTACACATTCTTCCAGCATAATATCCTTGCAAGAGCCTCCCTATCCTCTACTGCCCTCCTAGAGGTCATTCATTTGGCACCTTCCATCTAGCCACTTCTTGCCCCAAGTGCCTAGTAACTTTAAAATCCTCAATTTTACTCCAACTTGCTTCAAGAACGCTATTACAAAGAGATTGCAAATGAGGAAACTGAGAGAGAATAGGAGGGAATCCATCCAAGAATCCTTCTAGAACAGAGCATCAAAACCCTTATTACAAATGCAAAAAGACCTTGCTTGACTAAATGTGCTCCTCTCTTAAGATTCTAGACCATGGATCCACTTCCTATCAAATTGTATCGAGGACCATCCTTTCCTTCCACTCCCCCAAGATATTTAACATTGAGGATTTTAGCCAATTCTTGATCCTGATTGATACACCTTCTCCAAAAGAGCTTAGCAACCAAAGCCTTGCCATTCATGCTTGCATGATGCAAATCAAGACAACCATCTTGCTTTGACCTACAAACATAATCCTATTTAACTAGACTCCACTTAGAGGAGAGTAAATTGCCCGTCCATAAGAACTGCCTGGAAAGAGCATCAAAGTCCTTAATAAAGCTTGTAGGGGTTGTCTGCGCAAAGCTTCTGTAAATAGGGAGTGCTTGTACCACTAACGTCAAGAGAGTCACTCTACCAACAATTGAGAGCCATCTGTTTGTCCAATGACCAACCTTACGTCGAAACTTGTCTAAAATTTACTGCCAGAGTCCCCCAGGCAATCGAAGGGCCGAAAGAGGAATTCCAAGATAGACAAAAGGAAGAGCAACAATTTGAAACCTCAAAATCCTCGCAATCTTGGCTTGAATGAGAGCAAGAGTATTAAAGAAGAGTATAAAAGATTTCCCTCCATTACTCTTTTGTCCAAAGGCTTGCATATAGATATCTAGAGCTTTTCTAAAGCTGGCAGCTTCATTAATTTTGGCAGCTCCCAATTAAGCGGTGTCATCCACAAATTGAAGGTGTTAAGGAGGAAGGCCATGACCCCTCTTCCAACCCTGAATTAAACCTTGCCTAACCCAAGACATAATAAATCTTCCCAACCCTTCAACCATCAAAATGAATAAGGGGAGAGAGGGCATCACCTTGCCGAAGGCCTCTAGAGGCACCAAATAACTCTGTGGGCTCACAATTGATAAGAACTGCAAAAGAAGATGAATTGATGCAACTTGTTAGCTAACTGATCTACTCATTTCCAAAACAAAAGGCAGTGAGCACTCTATTGAAGAAGCTCCATTTGACGCTATCTTATGCTTTAGCCATGTCCAATCTTATGAGCTTAGCCTTTTCCTTAGAAACAAGTTAACAACCATAGAATGCATAACTTCGAATGCTATGATAATCCCATCTAAACTGTCTTCCAGCAACAAAACCCCCTTGCTCTTCGGAGATTAATATATGTAGCCATGGCTTGAGCCTTTCTATAATCAACTTTGTGATTATTTTATAAATTACACAGGGCTTTAGGTCTGAATGAATCAAGAGAATTGTCTCCTTTATTGGAATAAGTGCAAGAAATGTAACATTCAATGCCTTGAGCATCTGTTTGTTCCTGAAGGACTCCTGCACTACCTCAGAGTGATCCATCTTAGTTGGTGGAAGAACTGATTAATCTTTTCTGCTTGCTGGTTTGATGATTGAATAAATTGATAATTTGTAATGATGATTTGCTGATTGATTTTTTTCTTGATTTGATAATTGATGATTGCTTTGATGGATTCTTGAGTGATGATTGAATGAGTGTTGATTTGATGTATTGGTGAGTGATGATTGATAACTGATCCTTGAATGCTTGGAACGATTTCTCCTTTATACATCATTGGTGGAAGAGTCACTACCTTTCATAGGAACTGAGTCACCACCTTTCATAAGAACTGAGTCACCACCCTTCATTGCTGCCTTTTGAGAAGAATAAACTATTTTCCAGATCGATCTCCCTTTGATGATCTTCTCAAATGGAATCTTCTCCCCTTTATATTTTTTCAGTGTGAGGGAGAACACACATCTCTTCATCAAGTCTGCCCTTTGCAAGGGTCACAACCTTTCACAATTTCCACCCTTTGAAAGAGTACAACCCTTCACAATTTATTCATTATTACTTGCTGGTTTTCAGCCCTTTTAATTTTTAATTAAATGTCTTAAAGAAATGCTGCCCATGAAACACTAGATTTAAATTTAATTGTATGCTATTTGGCTTAGATACCGATGCGCCCGGGTTTGCTCCAGATGTGAGAGCGGATGTTGGGGGAGGCGGAAGTGAGCACGGAAGCCCTGAGTATGCCTCCTGGATGCTGCTGAGTGTAGTGTATTCAATTTTCTTATTTACTATTTAATATTTATTTAATATGTTGTTATTTATATTTATATTTAATTATTTTATGTTTATTTATATTTAATATTTAATTATTTTATTTTATATATATTGTTATTTAATTATTTTATGTATATTTATATTTAATTATTTTATTTAGTATGTTTTTATTTATATCTATATTTAATTATTTTATATATATTATAATATACATTTTATTAATGTTACAATATATTTCAAATGTAAGATAATTCATTAAATATAATATTTACACAATGGTAATATATATATATATATATATATATATATATATATATATATATATATACATANGGTAATATATATATATATATATATATATATATATATATATATATATATACGCATCCAAACACATCCGCATCCCCCCCAAAACTTCTTTATGCATCCATGCACCCACATCCCACATCCACATCTGCATCCGCACCCGAATCGGCAACTTAGCTATTTGGGAATCACTGCCAAATGATATTTTGTAGTTAATCTTATTCAACCTTCTTATAGGAATGCTGCCATTTTATTTCATTTGCCTAAGTTAAAGGTGTGATATGGAATTTCATAAAGCCGATCTCTTCTATTTTGGACAAAAAAAATCAGTAGTTGTTTGTGTTGGAAATTTTAGAAAAAGGATATTTCAGATGCTTAAAGAGATGGACGTTTTTACTTTTGATAGAACAATGGAGGATGGACTATTCGAAACCAACAACCATAGCAGTTTGGCTTTTAGTATACCTTGTGCCTTTTTCAGGAGTTTTTTTTCGTGTGTGCAAACTTGATCTTGTAGAACATGCTATACATATATTTTAATCTGAGCTTTTGTTATTGTTGCTGGTTTGACGGAGTTTTACTCACCAATTAATAAGAGTAAACAAATACAATATATTAGTAAACAGATGTCTAGACTTCCATA
This sequence comes from Thuja plicata, assembly GCA_018584345.1. Classification (NCBI taxonomy): domain Eukaryota; kingdom Viridiplantae; phylum Streptophyta; class Pinopsida; order Cupressales; family Cupressaceae; genus Thuja; species Thuja plicata. Next base: position 2,515,169 of record MU225217.1, on the reverse strand, counting down.
TTTATGCACATTATTTGATTCTTTTCATTTTGTTTTCCTCAGTTTTCTATTTCATTATTTATTTCAGTTATATCAGTGTTCCATGGGGATGTGTCCGAGAGTTGGGGACTTGGGGGAAATGTCCCCCCACAGAACCACTACCTCTGCTACCTCCAGGTCGCATGCTATATGGCACATGCCATTACATACTGATTGCAACCTTTAACTTTGTGAAAACTAGTTTGCTTCCATGGGGCACTTGCAGAGATGTTATAATTACAGATTTTGCCTTGAAGATTTCAATTTACCTTAATTTGTATTACAGATGGTTGTATAAATTGGATTTGTTTGTTATCAATGCATTTTAGAGTTTAGTTAGTTGGATGTGAGTTTTATAGCCTTCCAATAATTATGCATAGTCACTAGTACTTCAGAGTATGCAATTGTTATGTTTCTTCACATTTCCTCTATGAATAACTTAAATATATGGACAACGTAGGATATATACGTCAATCATTCAACTTTGGAAAATTCTTTCCTTTCTTGTCCCTTTGCTAATACCAATTTGCATTGCAGAGTAAAATTGGTGAGATTGGGGCACCCTGCACGACTTCTTCCTCAAGTATTAGACAGCGCTCTAGATTCTCAGGTCCATTGAATTTCTACTTGATTAATAATTTGGTATTGTACAACTCTATTTTTATCACATAAATGATTATGAATATGCCTATGATATGAGAAAGGGAAAATGATGCTCTCTACATTCACATGTATTTTTTTAATCAGCACATAAAAAAGTTAATAATAATAACAATGGTTCAATTACAGAAATGCAGATGATGATGTCTATCTGCAGGACCCCAGCAGAAATGAAATGGCCTATTTGAAAATTCTATGAAACATCAAAGCTCAGGAGAAATACGGATAGTTCTCCAGTACTTTATTCTTTTTCATAGTGATTGCACATATTGATTGACAAATATCAAGTTGGAAGAAGTAGATGCCAAAAATACAAAACAAGCACAAAATAGAACTAAACTCTTTTTCCAGGACTATGATTTAGAAATGTGTAAGGATCTCTAGAAATTATATAAATAGGGATATCATTCCCCAGCTGAACAAAAAGATATATCTTATTAATAAATTGTATATGTGTGACATAAGCATGTATATCACTTTTGTTTATGTATGCATATCATCCTTTACTTACCTGTGTGCATATGTAGAAAATGGAATAAAATAAGATATTTTCCTTAATATTTTTGAACCATGAGCAACATATGGGCTCAAAAGTGACTGCCATACGAGACGTTATAGACATATAGACTATGTAGTAGGATAAATAAATTATAGAGATATCTCAACTATGACAGAAACAAATATGCAGGTTGCATATGTGCAGATTATCTGATGCAAAAGCTCTTATAGTTATAAGTTATTTGAGAATATATGCAGATGGATAAATCTATTTAGAGATAGACCAACAATAACTCACATAGGAACGAATGTGTGGACATCACATGTAACTCTTATCTATAATAATGAAATTGTACATGAAATCAAAGAATAGGAATGCTTTCATTACTGTCAAATACAATATAAAATTATAAATATCTACTACTTGATATCTTGCCTTTGTTTGAAGAGAGAGCCTCATAAATGTTAGTCAAAGAGATACATGTTGGGAGAAATGTGGAAGATATGATGGTTGGACACAATTTTTCATTTAGATCATGCTGTAACTAGAACTAGTATTCAAACTAAAAATGCAGACTAATACTTTACTATTTATTCTAGTTATGAAATCATGCATATAAGTCTCATAAGAGCACATAGCTAAAGTTTCCTTCTACATCTGATCCCTCCTTGAAGTATGTTGTTGTCTTGTTGACAACAATTATAAAGTAGCGTGAGATCCAGAAACAGGGTTGATTGTAGATTGGATTGGGACTAGAGTGCTGAAGCTGCAAAGCATTCTATTGGAACAATTATATTGCAAAATAGGATGTTATATGTATCATGGCAGTTCAGTGTGCAGTTGCACTAAACATGAACAGATCATCGATTATGTCCCCTATTGCCCTTGCAAGGTCAAGGGACAGCCGCTTTGAAAGCCAAAAATTGAAACACAATAGAGATCTTGATTTTATTGAGACACAATTCTTGCAACATTGGCCACCACAATGTTGAAGACCAATTTCAACTTCAACAAGAACACCAAGTAAGTGTGGTGCCAAGTGCCAACTGTCATGAAGCTAAGTTGGCTTCAAAGGTCTGAGCTTGACATTATCATCTTAGTAACTTTTGGAAGACAAATATTTTCAGCATCCTTTTACATATATCGAGCTCTTGTTTTGCAATTTGCTGTAATGCATAAAACATATATTGATTTTTGAAGACCAAATATGTTAATGTTCTGGGAAGATAATTGGATATACTTTCCATTTCTTCCCATATAAGTGGCATGTACGATTTTTCCAGATTATTGCAATTTTTATTGCACTTCTTATCACCAACATCAATCTTTATGTGTAATGGTTCCATCATCCATGTTCTCTTTTTGTGCTCTTATTGTTGTTTATAGCATATAGAAAAGCTTTACTTATGCCATAACCAACACCGCTATGCAGTTTCAGACTTTAGCATGTTGTTACCTTGATTAACTTAAAATCCAGATGTGGTATGAAATCAATGTTGTCACATTGTATGTCTTATCAAATCAGGTCAGGCTAGCATAAGTATGGTTTCAAGGTTACTCCTTGGAGTACCTTCCTTGTCACTTTAAATGATCTCAATGGCTATTGCATATTTACATTGCAATTGTTGGATATACTTGATACTTCTGTCATTTATTGTGAGGTAATACTTTCCTTATAGTAAAATTAGGGTAACTTTTTGTCGGAACCCTGTAGCTTACACTCCACCAATAGGAACAGAAAACATCACACAAAGGTGTCAAGAATCAAGATTTACACTTGTGGGGTTGTGCCTCCTCGTGCCATTATCTCCATGCAGGATTTACAAGATCTTATTGAGGCCTTTGAGAACATTACAACATCTACCAACACTAATGCAATAAACTAAGGTTTCCTTGCATTGCAACTTGCTTCCGGAGTGAACTCCTCTACAATATTTAGCTGTATATGGATGCCACAAGTGCAAATAACTGAGCCAAGATGGTATACATGACCCCTAGCAGGTGTATTTATGCATAAGCTAAGTATTCAGAGTTTGGACAAACAAAGATTTCAATTGGCTAGGTCATTCTAAATGATGAAATTCCAAAGTTTGAGCTTCCTTTGATCTATTGGAGTCTGTTGTTTTGTTTTATGTCGGCAGGTTTGATCTGAATATGAACTCGTATGTATGGAATGTGCCATGTAGGATGGGTTTGTTCCAAGTTGATTGCATTTAACCATTGAACAACAGTGCCACCCATAACATTGAACTACACCCTCATTGGGTAAAACTTATATCATTTAGAATGCATTTTGCTTAAACTAGGTAAATTGATAGTGCTTGACAACATAGGAATATTCCATTTATATGGCCTTAAAAAATTAGCTGATAACAAGTTTGGCATGCATGTAAGAACATCCATAGTTACACCATTGTTGGGGACGGGTTTTCGGGGCATGGGGACAAAGGGCCTCAATTTGGGGACAATGGGGGGATGGGGGGGAGGGTATATATACTATATACTATACATATGGTACATAAATGCTATTTATGAAAAGATGTATAAGACTATTAAGAAGTAAGATAGCAAAATTGCAAATGCCAAGTACTAAATAGTAAATCCTTGAACATTGAACAATGAACATTGAAGTTTTGAATATCGAATTACTAATTAGAAATTAGAATACTCAATACTAAATAAAATTTTAAATTGTCGAATCGACAAATGGAAGATTTCTATATCAAAAATATCATAAAGATGATTACAATGAGTAGCATGATATCAAAACAAGTACAAAAAGTAGTGACTGGAGGCCTCTAACAGGCCTCAAGGCAAACTCCTCATCACTAGAACTACTAGACTCCTCAAGGTCAAGATCCGTCAAAGGAACACCAACCAACCCTACATCTGAAGCTACTGCATCCTCATCCGCATCAATTTGTGATGGATCCTTTGACTCTACATCCCATCATGTTGTTGGGCTCTCCTTGTAGACATGTGTCTTGTGGTCAGTGATACACAAGACACTATGTACAACCACTAGGTTCTCTGCTCTCCTAGAGGTAAGTCTGTTCGCTTAAGAAAGTGGATGAAGCTATAAGTAGACTAGTTCCTCTCAGAAGCTGAAGAACTAGAAACCTCAGATAGCAAACAAATGGCTAGTGTGGTAGTCAGTGATTTTTGTCCATGACAGTTCCACCACAAAATCGGGCCCTCCTGCGCCATATTCTGATATCTGCCTTTGTCGCAGCCTTATAACCCCTAAGAGTAGCAAACTTCGTCCACTCAGTGCAAATCTTACCAGCAGTTTCAACATCATACATCCTATCAATGCACCTGAAGAACCCTTCTTTCACCTCAGCATCCTGAATTGGTGTAACTCTACCAGGCCTAGGCATGTACCACTTTGGATTCAATGCATAAGCAACCATGTGCAAGGGAGTGTTCAAGCTGTCCCATCTGCATTGAATAATAGGTCAAATGTGCTCATTGTAGAATGCTAAAGTGGGGTCCTCTTGCACAACTGCCCTCATCTAGTCAAGCATATAATTGATGTACTTATACACCTCTCCAAGGGTAGGTGCATCCCCATCCCCATATTTGATGACTTGGAAAATTGGAGTGATGATAGAGACTATGTATTTTGCATCACTCCAAAATGCATCACTCTTCACTATCTCCTTCACCCTCCTCCCCTGCTCTGTGCTAGGCTCATCCCACCGATTCCAATCTTGCGTCATAACCATGAGTTGCAACGTCTCTTGCAACTCAAGCATTCTCTCCAAGAGAATGAAATAGGATGCATATATGGTCTAAATTGTTTTCAAGAACTCCTTTGCGAAGCTCTTGAAGAGTGCATGTGAACTGTGGTGGTTGTAGATAAATATCTGCACATCTCTTGCATTGCTGACCACTTCTCTAATCCAGTCAAGCTTCCCCATGTCCTTCAGTGCATTGTTCATGGCATGCACATAACATTGAGTCCACCAAATATGTCTATATGCTGCCTCAATAAGCTTCCCTGCAGCTCTGCACACGTGCTACATCTATCACTACTTGGACCACATTTTGTGGCCCAACCTCCTCAATAGCTCTCCAAATGATGTCAAACTGAAAATTAGCATCTTTTCGATGCCTTGAACAATCAACTGCCCTGAGAAAGAATGGGCCCTCTGAGCATGTAACTATGATATTGGTGAGTGGACGATGCCTAATATTCATCCACCCATCCATAACTATGGTACATCTAGAATCCTCCCAACATGCCCTCACTGTCTCCATCAATGCAGTGATCTTGGCATAGTTGTTATCCAAGATTGTGGTCCTCAATTTGTGCTCACCTGGTGGCACATATGATGCTCCTCCCTTCGCCACCATTGACATCATCTCCTTATAAATAGGAGATCAAGTTACATGAAATGGGATGCCATTGGCAAAGAAGTTGCCAATGGAATCATCAATCTGTTCCCATAGGTGCACATTGAGCATATCGGCTATGGGGCTACTTTGCATCTTGCATTTCCCCTTGCCTTGTTGTGATTCAGCTACAACACTATGAGTGGATGAAGGTCTTGAGGCTGACCTTGACATTTTTCCTTCTTTGTGATGCAATGTATGAGTAGAAATATGTGGCTGCCCTTGCATTTGCTGCCTCTGAATCAATTGAATAGTCTGAATATGTTGCCTACGAGACAAGTTAGTAGGCATTGCAACTCCAATGTCATTTGGAACACCCCAAAGCTTGTTGAACTCAATTCTGTAATGCAGATTTTTAGGCAGCTTCAAAAATTCACACGCTCCCACACCTTTTCCTGGTCAAAAGAGGAAGTGTGCGTTAACTATAGTGAAGCTCCCAAACCATAAAGTACCACAAATGTTGCATTTCCATTTCCTTGTGCCACCACCTGTTGGCGTTGGGGCTGTTATTCTTGTTGCAAACTATTTGAGAGGAGATTTGGGATAATAAGACCCCTATCCCACTCTGCCAAAAGCTGGGAGGGGCAATCAGTAGCAAGTGGTGCACTAGCCATGGAACTAGTTTGCCCTTCCGGATTTGGCCCATATTCACCCCCCTCATCCTCATGCTCAGGTTCATATTCTGATTGGCTTGCGCTATAAAAATGAATTTCAATCTCATCCTCACTCATATAACGACTACGTGAGGTCATTTTGATACTGCATTTCACAAAACAAAAAAAAATTAATCACAGTTTCAGCCTAGGCTCTACTTTAAAATCAAAAAAATTTAAGCTCTATATATTTTTTAATTTTTTAACAAATTTGAAATTGTAAAACAAAATCTAAATTAATTTAGGAAATGAAACCACAAGAAATGAAATAACATTGAAAATCAGAAAATAAAATAAGAAATCAGTTAAGAACCCTACCTTGTGCTTGAAAAATCTCTTCAACAAGGTGAAAAATCTTCCTCTTCTTCTTGCTCCTTCTCACTCCTCTTTTACTTGCAATCATTCCTTTCACTCCTTCAATCACTCTTTTCTCAGCTCTTCTCTCTTCTTCTTGTTGTAGCAAACAGTTCGAAATGACAATGTGAATTAAAATGAAGCTTGGAGGGCCTTTTGTAGGCTTGGAAGACCTTAGATGGGCCCCACATCCACTTAGGGTTCGAATAGAACCAAAAAAGAAATTAAAAAATATGTTTTTTTTGTAAAAATCGTGCCCAGACGTCCTTGGGGTGCTCAGGCATCCCCCTCGACAACCTGGGGATGCTAGGATGTCCTCGCGTCTTGGCGGTGATCGATTACTGACGAGCGACATAGCTAGGGACTTGAGGATGATGTCCCCACGCCCTGGGGACGTCCTCGTTCCAGGAACGCTAGGGTTTAGGGGGGAACGTGTCCCCGTGTAACAATGAGAACATCAGAAGCATTTAAAAAAAATCTTGCAAAAAATTTGGCATACGACATTGCAAATGTGGTTATTTCTGATTTTTGGGATTACTCTTGAGTTTTAAAGTGTTATGCTACTATGATTGACACTAGACAGTGCTTAGCATTTTTGGTAAATATATATTTTAACTAATATTTCCATGATATTGTAGAAACATATTGCATATTTGCAGGATAGTGGAGAATAATCTAGTGGTGTTGTACACCATAAATTTTTGAATAAATAGTCCAGGACATTGCTCAGACAAAATCATCCTTATTGTTTCTGTATCTCTACATAATTTTTTTATAGTGAGATTTGCATTGCATTACTTGATTTACATTGGAAACTAATGATAATGCTTTTTTCCTTACAGGTTTTGAAGGCTGACAACAATGCACTTGCAAATGATGTAAGAAAAGAAATGAAGGTATTGATTTTCGGATGCATCTTTTGAGAAACTATATTTTAAATAATTGATCCAAATATAATATAAAACGTTTTCCTCTAGAACAAAATAAGAAATAGTTGGATAACATGACGAGGCTTTTACTATTCTAGTTGTGGGAATGGATGGTTTTGGTGTCTTTTATTGAATTTAGCAATCAAATTTGGAACCTTCTTGTAATGTTTGGCCTTGACGAATCCAAAGATTCTTTCTCAAGTTAAAAGCTTAAACTAGATTCTAAACTTAGCTATATATTATCACTAGTGCTTCTTGCGCAAACCTTGCCGTATCTCCAAAGGATAGAGAATAATGCTAACAACATGTTCTTACAGATTTCTTTGCTAGATTATAATATCTAGGACATCAATTTTATACAGTTCAAGAAATGTACTTCAATTTGAGAGCTTCTAAAAGAATTTGATTATAGGTCATACTGGGGAAGATATCCTTAGATTCTCTTAGATCTTGGAGGGGTTAACAACAAAAATGCTTGGTAGTCTTATACATGGTATCTGGTTGATTAGTTCCTCTCAATCCATGCCCCCAATAAAAATACACAAAAGAGCATTTGTCATAAAAAAATAATAGTTGAATCGATACCAATTAGCTACTCTTCAAGGCATGCATAAGGAATTTGTACTAGATTCTCTAAGAATGACGTAAGATATGATCATCAGTAAACCTATCAAAGGTAAGTGTTCTCTTTCAGTGTTTAGTTCTACTGTCAGTGTTCCTAGAATTGGTGCAAGATTGAGAAAGAGAAAGCAAATGATGTGTTATTATAAATCAATATATACAATAGAGACAAAAGGTTCTAATTCTAAGAGATTACATCATGATATTTCTAAACGAAACACTCGTTGACAGAAGCTAGAATCAGAAAGAAACTAAACTAAGATGACCATTAAAGAAACATTACAATATTTTAATATGCTCCCTTAATGGTCATCGTTCTAACTACCCTACAAATGACATAATCTGCAGGTCTTTTGGTTACGAATGCATGGAAGACTGCTGCCTCCTCTTCAGAATGCTCTACAAAATGAGCCTGCTGTTGAGACCCTTCCTGATTCTGTAGAACTTTCTGATATGACCAAGATAACCACAATCCTTCCAACCTGATGTTGGGAAACAAAATTGTCCCTCCTTGTAGCTAGAGACATCGAGTTCAACTTTTGAAATTGAAACCACGATTTTGAGGAGAAAATTGTCAAAGCCTCCATTGGTTCAAAAAAAAGCCACGCTTTCACTCAAAAATCGACACAAACTTTTGCAAATGAGCACTATGACCGAAAACCTGACTGCAAGAAACCATGATTTTTGTGGAGAAAATTGTCAAACCCTCCAATAATTTTTTCAGAAAAAATAAAAAAACCGTTAGACCAACAACACCAGCCATGATTTTTTGGAAAAAAATTAGAAACCTAGACACAATTTTAAGGTGAGAATCGAAAAAGAAGACAATTTTCAAGGCCAAAAATCGATCAAAATCCAGAAACAATTTTTAAGGAGAAAACCAAAAAAACTCATAATTTTTAAGGAGAAAATTGAAAAAAACCCAAACGCAATTTTAAGGAGAAAATCGAAAAAACTCACGATTTTTAAGGAGAAAATGTAAGAACCCTATTGGTTCTACCCCTGTTCAATTGGCACTACTGGATATTGTTTTTGCAAATTTGTATCGTTTTTGGTATTTTTTTCGAGTTTTATGCTTTTTTTGTGTTTTGAAAATATATATAAACGCAATGCATGAAAATCATCTATCTATTGCAAATCGATGCATGAGTACTCAAATTAACTCAACACAATGTATTTGCATACCTTGGCGGTTATTGAAATTAAAACAATGAATTTAGCAACAATTTTGAGAACCTGATTGCAGACGCAACTTTATAATTTGGTGAAAAGGTTACAATCTCTGCACAATGAAAGAATATTCGAAGGCACCAATATTTGGAATTAAAGAAGACATCACAATCACCATGCTTTCAATGTAGAGGGTTTGGCGTCAAGTCTATAGCTAATACCGATGCAATATCAAGGACGACTGCCTAATTAATGACACATTCTCTCATCTAAATGCTGTGATTTCCATCTGTTGTGTATTCGCTATCACCTCTGCTCAATAATTATTGAAACCTATTCCATACTTCACCAAATTCAAAGCATTTATCACCAATCATGGCTCTTGAATGAAGCCATAGCTAGAATACACAATTTCATTGGATCTTCCACCTATTCAAAGTGCTCAAAACTAGAAGAATTCACAATTCTCCAAGCTGAAGCTGAAACTCTTGGACGATTTCTAGAAACTTCTCAAAAAAAAAGAAAATTCATTCATCCACATAATAATGAATCGATTTCCTTTCTTAGCTTTTATATTTCCTTCATCATAAATCGATCCATGAGCCTTCACAAATAAGATTCATTAATCACTTAATGGCGTTGGCTTTTAATGCAACGCTGACTTCATAATAAATTAATTAACCCCTTGAACTTTGGCATCAACTTCCATAATACAATAAATGCCCATTAATAATGCAAAGTTATAAACTTTATGATACCCCTTTTATATACTTGACGCGAAATCCACTTGCTTTTGAGTTGTCTTTAAAACATTAAATATGTGTGCTTTCCAATGTCCCACGTTGACTTAGGAGAATAAATAAATAGGCCCCCTTATTATGATCATTTAATGCACTTATAAAGTCAATTGGCCCCATTTAGTTAATAACTTTATATTGTAACTTTACAGATACTTTTTTTATTAATAAAGCAATTTTATTAATGATAAATAATACCCATGTGCTCAATAAAATTCACTCCACTAGGCCAACTAACGAATGAGCCAATCACTGTGCAAACCATGAGCCCAGGTGCCCCTACCATATATAGAAACTCCTCAACAATGACTTACTATAAATAGTAAGTCTCTGAATAACTGCTACATTCAATGATACCAAGTCTCAACACTGCCACCAAGTTGTTCAGGTGCCTTGCTAAAGATAGAAACGCCGACTTTCCTAAAATAGGCACTTATTATAAATAGTAATACCATAGTTCAAAATATCGGTATTGGCAACTTATCGCCGAGGGCAAAAAAAAAAATATCGGAGATAAGTCGAAAACTTATCGGGAACTTTAAAACTTGCTTAAATTTAATTAAAAACTCATTTTTTTTGCAAATTTCAATAAGCAGATGCATCTAATGAGTCAGTAAATGAGTAAACAAACCAAACAAGCTGATCTAGATATATAAATGCAAATAGGGTACAAAATCGCATCCTCATGTGGAATGCTGATGGCTGATAACCATAGTCTGATAGTCTAAAGACTCTAACTCTGTAAAGAAAACTTAAAATAGCAAATTATCTTTGTAAAACATTCAGCAAATGTCAAGTACAATATCAAAATAGTCTAACTCTACATCTTCCTGTTTCCACGAGTTCTACTAAAAACTACTGGAGTGGGAGGGAGTCTAGCCCTAGAAGTCTGATCCTGATGTGGCTGTGCCATTGCCTCCTCCCTTTGCGCAACTGGTCATGACTGGACGTCCACCCTGGATGTAGATGGTGCTGATTGTGGCACTGGCAATGACTCTTCATCATCTAAATCCTCCTCACTGTCCTCAGTGTCACTGTCCTCATCCTCCTCAAAGTCATCCATTCCCACTGCGAATCCACCCTCCTCCATAGCCTGCCTCTCCAAATCATAGATCTCATCCTCTGTGAACAATGGAGGCTGCTCCTGTGATGTCCAATCAAAGTAAGGATCTATGTCATCTATATCAAGTGGACCAGCTGGTTGTTCCTCTGCTCTTTTTATGCGCAATCGGAGGTTATATCGCACAAAGACAAGGTCATTCATCCGTTTTTGTAATAACTTGTTCCTCTTCTTTGTGTGAATGGCCTTGAACAAGCTCCAATTGCGCTCACAACTGGATGAACTACAAGGATGGCATAAGATTCAGAGGGCAAGTCTTTGCAGATTTGGGGCATTTCCACCCCAATTTCTCCACCAAGCATCTACAAAATAAAATATTAAAAAGTTAGAAAGCAACTTGAAAACATAATTAGTAACTTAGTATTTATCTACT
>MU225217.1:2481213-2501698 GCA_018584345.1 Thuja plicata | reverse complement strand
TCCAAGGTGGTATTTCAAACGAGATATGCCTCCACTAATTAGCTTTTCACATTTTATGCATATCACAGTATTATATTTAGGTCCTTCAAAGCAATATTTCCATGCCTTGTCTCTAGCCCCTTTAGGATGCGTGCCTACATATCTAGATGGACATGCGTCTACTGGGGTACTGCCGACTGACCTAGTTGTGGAGCTATCCCTATTTGCCATTTTAATGTAATATCAAGTTCAACCTACAAATACAAATTTAATGCACAATTTTAGAAATTTAATAAAGAAATTTAGAAACAAACTAAATTGGTTATAACTTTAAATAAGTTGAAAACTTAAAACATTGCTAAAACTTGAAAGAAAAAAACAAAAAAAGTGTTGGGTTATGAATTTTTTAAGAAAATATGAAATTATTGAAAAAACAATGAAATTTCTTGCAAAAAATGTTAAAAAATGGTGTTAGATCTTGTTTATTACTCTAAAATCAGTTAGAGTACATTGGAAATGGTATTCTAGAGTTTTTATAAACTTATATGCAACTATGACAAGACAAAACAATTTAAAAATAAAAAGAAAAAGATTTTTGAAAACTTACTTGTGAATCCGAATTTGCTTGAAAAATCTCTTCGAATCCACTCCAAATCCACAAAAAATCGATCTCCAGCGCTGCAAATCAACTTCTTTCTCCACCAAACCCTTTTTCTTCTCTCTAAAATGGCAGTGGCAAACAAAAAAAGTGTTTTTACCCTTTTCTGGGCCGTCAGTCCTTATAAGAGGACTGTGGCCGATATTTTTTTGAAATATCGCGATAAGTTCCGAACTTATCGCCGATATTCTCTGCGATAAGTTGCCAACTTCTCTGCGCGAGAAGTTGGCGCGAAAGTTATGCAACTTGTCGCAGTGCAGAGATAAGTTCACTTATCGCGATACAAGTTGATCTGAGTAATACTAATTTACATTAGACCTTATCAGATCGATACTAATTTACATCAGTCCTTATCCAGATTAGCTTGAGAAATCTTCTGTATGATCCAAGGCAACTTCCATTATATGGTAGTTATAGCGTCATCAGGGATCCTATTAGAATATTGTATTCTTATTAAGGAGATCCAGATATAGCAGTTCGTATACATACGTGATCAATATGCCATTCCATACATGTTCGGATCTGTCTTATACATCAGCAGCCCATTGCAATTACATTACACTCCATACTTACCATCATATATAGATCCATCTTATACATCAGTGATAGTAGATTCGATACATATCAGTTCACAAGTAAAGACAAGTGATAGAGCATAAATATCATCGTCATTAAACAATTCTATTTAATCCTTGCACAAAATTAAGGTAACTAACTTTATATTTGCAAGGGTTTTTACATGTTGTCTCTTGCAAGTGAATTTGTAGAAATCAGTCCCCAAATCCCATAGGACCAGATTGGGGACATTACACGCCAGCAATAAGAAATTATGCCCAATCCACCCACGCCTACTTCTGCACAACGAAGATCACCACAATTGCCTGCTCAACATGCAATTCAATCCTAACAACAAGCCTGTTCAACAGGTTTAAACTAATGAGGCAATCCAGAATCCAACCTACACGATTCAAATCAGTGATGTCCACTTGTGCTTACGAGAGGCTCTTGCTAGTTCCGCATCCTTGCAAATTACAGCGTTATTTGATGATGAAACAGCCATGGAAGTCATTAACAATCACACGTTGATCTCATAAACAACCACACGTTGATCTCATAAACAGAGAACTGCCATTTCCAGAAAGGTTGACTATTTAGAAATATCACCATGAGCCTGAATATAATCTATTGGGCCAATTGAAAAATGTTTGTTTAGCTATTCCTCTCATCCCAACCATAAAATATGTCCTAATCTACACTAAAACTATTAGGGATTTGTGTCTTAAATGGCCAAGATGGAAAAGCAAAGACCCCCAATCTGTCCATGTCATAGGACAACTAGCTTATATTATGTTAGGAACCCTAGTTGTTCCCAAATACTTAGACCCTGATAGCCTTGTAAAGGATGTCCATATTAATGTGACATGGGAGACAATGAATAATCTACATTTGTGAGTTTAAGGCCCTGTCCAACAATGATCCCTCTTGCAGATAGACCAATTGTTAAACCAGACAGAATGATTGAAGATCTGGTTATCACACTTGAGTCTTGGGAATACCCTACTGACTTCATGGTCTTACAACCCAAGGCCAACTTCGGAGGATATCCTCTGATTTTAGGTTGACCAGTCATTTATTGGCTGCAGGTGTGGAAATATAATCATACTCAATGGGAATGTCACAAATAAGTTGGTTCTCTATCCTCCAGCACAGTCCCATGCTGATTTAGATCTGCTTGTGTGGCCGTGTTTGGAAGAAGACCAATATTTCCTTCAAACACACATGACTATAGAGAGGAGTCTTATGATAGATATTCAGGGTGAGGATGAAGCCCTTGCCCATATTATACAAAAGTCCCATGGGACAAATCTGCAACAAGATGAATTTCTGTCTTGCTTAACCTACCCACTACATAGCCTCTTATCTAATGCCTTAGAATCCACTTTCTGTATACTATATGAGCTTTTGCCACACAAGTGCAGCCTTAATATACCCTGTCTCGAGAATGCCTCTATCATGACAGCAACAACACCTATGGAAGTGTCTCTTGGTAAGACACTCAATGTTACTAATGAATTAACTTCATCTCAGCATTTTGAATTGCTACACATGCTTCAAGCCCACACATTTGCATTTGCTTTGGATTATCATGACATGAGAGGCATAAACCCTTGGTTTTGTATGCATCACATTTATATCAATGAAGGTGTAGATCAGTTACACAACCACATAGGAGGATGAACCCAGCTCTTAGAGACATGGTGAAGGCTGAATTACAAAAACTTTTGGATGCAAGCTTCATATACTTTATATTAGACAGTTAGCGGGTGTCCCCATTAGTCATCGTTCTCAGAAAAGGAGGCAAGTGGAGAGTGTGTTTTGATTATAGAGAACTAAATGTAGCCACTAGGAAAACCCATTTTCCCCTGCCTTTCATTGACCAAGTTTTAGACAAATTAGCTGGGAAAAATGCGTTTTTCTTTCATAGATGGGTTTAGTGGCTATAACCAAATTTAATGTCCCCGTTTTAGCTCATCTTGGGTTGCAGTGAGGATTAGCCTATCATTTGTAGGCTAAGTCAGAGGGATAAAGGGTCTCAGTTGGCAGTTCAATGGGCCATTTCCCACTCCAGAGGTCAGGGATGTTCTTGATTGCGCTTCGTTTGGGTCAAATTGGCACCCTTACTATTTATAGTAAATGTCTATTTCGGGAAGTTGGGGTTTCCATCTTTAGTAGGGCACCTGCACCTGAACAGATTGGTAGTAGTGTGGAGTTGTGGTAACGTTGTCAGAGCTTTCATTCAAAGACTTACTATTTATAGTAAGTCAATTATTCCAGGTTGCTATTTTTGTCAGTGCACCTAGCCTTGGTCCTAGCAGAGTTCATCAGTTATTTGATTGGAATAAATCTATTGGCTCAAGATCAAGACATTTATTATTAATAATTAATTTTAAGAGCGCTATTATCAAGTCTAACTTAAAAGTGGGGCCAATGACATCATTTAATGTTATTAAATGCTCATTTAAATTATGGCGCCCAAGACTTAGGAAATGGCTAAGTCAAAAAAGTGACTACAAAAGCAAATATCACATCATTAATGTGTCTTGATGAAGAAGCTAATTGGTTCAAACCACTATGAAGAAATATAAAGGCATTTAGATGAAATCGAACCTCATTGTGAAGAATACATTTTGCTTGTCATTTGGTGAAGTCTCTAGAGAACATCCAAGGGTTTTAGACTTGGCTTGGGAATTGCGAATTCTACAGGCTTTCAGCACTTTGAGTTGGTGAAATGCCCAGTGAGATTGTGCACAGGCATTGGTCTTAATCAGAGTTCAAGATTGAATTAATTGGTTGAAGAATTGGTGCTTAGTGGTTACAGAATTTTCCACAAATCATTTGCAGAGGTCGTGGGTTTTTCAAAAATGCAGATCGCAGCACATAAAGTGGACTGTGTTTGAAGTTTTGAGGCAGCCGTTGGGCACTGGAGGCCACGTTAGCTGTAGGAGAAGTGGTATCTGGGCACAAGGAGGCACATTTTGACTGTTTGGTGCCTTAACACTACAATTCCAGCCTTGGCGTCAAGAAATATAAGTTTCCAGTTGAGCTGCGTTTTATATCTGGTGTCCAATAAGACCTGCGATCAGTTCCAGGTTTATTTCATTTGCATTTGACAAATTCAAAATTGCATGTTATTATCATTGTAATTGTTGCAATTTGGTAACTAGAAAATAAAGGTTATTTGGTGCATAGTTAGCAATAGCTATTCTGAAATTCAAGCATTGCTATTTCAATTTTTTCAAAAAAACCAAAAACAGAAAATATGTAGAATGGTTAACAATACCAAATATACAGAAGGATACATTACGCATTCACAGATACCATTCAACCAATTACCAATAATTCGCTAACTACCAATATCAATGAAAGATACAAAGTACCATACCAGAATATTAGATTGGCGAGGAAGTGTTTATTCTCTTTATTATTACCAGAAAACCAACAACCCATACAATAAACCAAACACAAATATATAGTAGCCGGTTGGTTGGGAAAACCAACGGACGCACCTCCTCGCTCCTAACTACCCTCCCGACAATACATAAATAAGTCTTAATACAAAATGACTTTATTTCCTACTACATATATCCCCCCCAAAAAAAATTGTCGTCTTCCAGACAACTTATACAAAAGGAAAATCAGACTTGAGAGTTGGGTTGTGAAGACATCCCTGGACTCGGAGCTTGCTCTCGGAAGTGTAGGAGATCCCTTTCAGCCGCCTTTTGCTTAGCCCGAACTCCCTGCAGCACGCATAACTCATCCATTTTTTTAGCTTCGGCTGCTGCTAACTTTTCTTCAGCTGCTGCTAACTTCTCTTCTAGTCCAGCTCTCTCTGTCGTCCATTGTGTTTCTCTCGTGGCTTTTTCCTCTTCCCAATCCTTCTTTGTTTGCTTAGTCAGTTTTTTTTCTTCCTGTAGCTGCCAGAATGTCCTCCTGAAGGCCACCTCCATTTCTTGAAGTGTGTTCAAGAGAGGTGGCTGCTCCTGTTCCCGTACTATGATGCCCGGGGCTGCCCATATTTCAGCTACTTCATTTTTTGTGTACCCACTAGTATAGAGTAGATCCCAATCTGTGTGGCACTTCCCTTTCATGAATATTGCTAAAGATTCTGCAGCCCTCACTATGACTTCCATGTTTTGATTTTTTGCTTCCTGGATGATGTCCTTCATGGTATGTTCCATCTCTTGCCACTCCTTGAGCAGCCTTGTTGCTTTATCCTCTAATGAGATCCTTCCTGCACCTTGCTCTGTCATGTTGTGCTCTATTCCCATAGTGTGTTCTCCTTCCGTTTCCCTTGGTGGTGGTGAGTGTGGTGGTGGGGAGGGTGGCCATGTCATCCCGACTTCCTCCAGCAGTCTATCTGCTTCCTCTAATACCGTGTCTTCTTCAACCTCATTCTGTATGTTTCCTTTGCCCTCCATAGCCTGTACCACCAAGGCCACTGGTTGTGCCACTTCTATCCCCTCTGGTGTGTGGACCCTAATCTTGTGTCCTCCTGTTTGCTGCCCCCTTAGGTCTATGACCTTAGTACGTGCCTGTTGGTCTGCAGGAATGAGATTCGCCACTCCTGGCAAGATGAGTCTAGTGGCTCCCCATTTAGGGATCCTCTGTCCGCTTCTCTCTTCTTCAGTGCTCGGATTCCCTTTCTCTCCATGGCTGCCTTTCGTACTCGGAATAGTACGGCCTCCTTCTGTACTTGGCATGGTACGGTCTTCTTCCCTTCTTGGAATAGTACGGCCTCCTTCCGTACTTGGAATGGTCTCTGCATACTCCGCTATACTGCCTAGAAGTGGGCCCTCCCCCTGAGGTAAGAATGTGACATCTCTGGGCGTGCCTTTTAAGTGACCAAATCTGATTTCCTTGTCTGCTGAGTCTGATGAGGTATCCTCATCTTCTGAACTGTCATTGCCTACCTCATCACCAACCTCCTCCTGGCTTGATCCTTCACTCTGCGCTGATTGGTGTACCTGTCTCGGTTTCTTTGTCTTGGGTTCTCCTCCTCTTGTCCCGAAAGTATCTAAATGCAACCGGTATGTCATGGCTGGTTTATATGGTTCCACTCTATTGGTTGGAATCAGTCCTCCTCTCTGATCAGCCGTCACCTGTGTACGGACTGTTTCCAAGAATAGTGCTATGGTATGATGAGGCATATAAAATACCTTATGTTTCAATTCCATGAATTCATACAATCTTTCGGAAAGGAACTGTGCCCAATTGTATATTTGTCCCCGACTCAACCCATCCACTATTGGAAGCATCCAAATGGCTATGTCGGATGTGCGACTGCCAGCTGTGAGTTTACTCTTCACACAGTCCACAATGCAATGCCATTCTTCGTTGGCTATAAAAATTTTCTTCAAGCCTCTACTGCTCTGCTTGTTGAGAATGCTTCCCCACTGTTGTTTGGTGAGATCTTTCCTGCACATCAAGTCCAACCATTTCTTTTTTTCTTCATTTGACATTGGAGCTTTAGTGAGTTCCTGTCCCCGTTTAGGTATTCCAAATACCTTGCTTATTTCCTTAGCAGAATAGGAAATGGTTATAGTTTGATGAGAATATCGAATTACTGATTTGTGAGCCTGCCTATCATACCCGGCCACCATGGTGCGCAATATTGGCTCAAATTCTTTCAAATAAAAAATAGGCATAAAAATGATTTTATCTACCTCTGCTTTCTGTAGGGCTCCCTTCAGGGTGTGCTGGTCCTCTGCCTTCTCCCACCAGGCCCGACATCCACTACCCATTACGCTCTCAAAGCTGATATTGGCAGCCGTAATTCTTTCCATGCTCTTCCCTTTATCCTTCTTACTTGTCATTTTCGTTACCTTCCTCACCTGTAATGCTGGATTCTTCTGCTTGGAATCAATAATTTTTCCCTTACTCAGGTTTCCGACACTTATCTTTACCATCTTCGTTTTTAGAGCCAACCCTTGTATGTTTTTATGAACCGTTTTGCTAACTGCCTGGCAACTGTTTTTTGGTTCTGTGCCTCCTTCCACCTGTCGTCCGTACAGTGTACGGCTTACCTGGCTTACGACCTCTTGTACGGATTCCGTATGACAACCTTCCCTCTTCTGCCTTCCGTACGGCGTACGGTCTGCCTCCAATTCCAATATGTCTGGCCCTCCAATCCCCGTACGGCGTACAGTCTTGGCACGTCCTCCTTGCTGCTCGTACGACGTACGACTTACACCTAGTCCATACACCCTCCAATCCTCTTCACCCTCCGTACGTTGTACGGCCTTCGTCCTGCCTCCACCTTGGCTATGCCATCGGTATGGCGTACGGCTTGCCTTCTGCCCGTGCAAGTGTGATCTTCTGTCCGTGGATGCCGTACGGCTTCCACCTTCAAACACCGTAATGTGTACGGTCTCCTCCAACCACTGCGGCCTGTTCTTTTGATGGCCTTGGTCCTTACAGTGTACGGCCTGTTGAGTATGAACAGGCCCCTACGGTCTTTCTTCTTTGCCGTCCGTACGGCGTACGGTATCACCTGCTCTGTACGGTTTCCTCTCTTCGTGTGAACTTGCTTCCTTGCTCTCCTTTTGTATTTTAGGAGTAATGCTCGGCCTTTTATACAGCTCGAAAGTGTTAGGGTGTAGTTTCCTTACTTCCCATTCAGCTCCTCTTTCCATTTTTTTCTTGTTTTGTTTTTTTATTATGTCTAATTGACATATGGGATATGTCTCTATTTTATAATCTTACACCTGTCCCTTTGTTTTTTCTTTTTTTTCTTTACTTATGTCTAAGTGACATATGGGGTGTATCTCCATTCTTTGATTATAAAGCCCTAGTTTGGATCCATTTACTAAGTCTTTCAAGGGATTATTATCCAATGTGGATAATTTTATAGCTCCATTATTCCGTACCTCCATAACTTTATAGGGCCCTAACCAGCGTACTTTGAACTTGCCTGGCTTAATTTCATGTTTTCCATTGTACTTGAGTACCAGTTGGCTAGGTTCAAATTTCATTTTCCTTAAGTGTTTGTCATGCCAAAACTTTCGTCGTTCTTGAGCTACCTGGGTGGCCCATTGGGCAAGTGTCCTTTCATCCAATTTCATTAAAGTACTGAGTCTTTCTTTTAGACTTCCTGTATCTCCCAGTCTGTGCTCAACTGCTATTCTCAGGCTTGGTACTCCATATTCCATAGGCATTACGGCTTCTTGCCCAAACATCAAGTGGAAGGGTGTGTGCCCCGTAGTGGCTTTGTAAGTGGTCCTGTATGCCCACAGAACTGCTAGTAGTTTCTCTCCCCAATCTCCTTTTTCTACTCCGCAAGTCTTATATAAGATTGAGACCAATACTTTGTTTGTGGCCTCTGCTTGGCCATTCGCCCTTGGATAGTACGGGCTCGAAAACAAGTGAAAAATTTTGTACTCACTTGTCATCGTTCTGATTACTTGATTCACAAAATGCACCCCCCTGTCACTGGTAAGCTAGAGTGGTATGCCAAATCTTGTTATAATTTGTTCATAGAGAAATTTTGCAGTACTGAGAGTTGTGTTATCCGGGAGTGCCCGTGCCTCGGCCCATTTCGTAAGATACTCAATTGCTACCACTATGTATCTATATCTGTGATTGTTGCTAGTAGGTAGGGGCCCTACAAAGTCCAACCCCCACCGCTCAAATAGTTCTTGCAGTTGGGATGGGAATAATGGCATGAAGTCTCTTTTTAAGGGTTTCCCCGCTCTTTGGCACGTATTTCAGGTGAGCACCCATTCCCGAGCATCTGCATACATAGTGGGCCACTAGAGTCCTGCCAATAGTACCTTCCGAGCTGTAGCATTGGGGCCCATATGGCCTCCTACTAACCCCTCATGGGCTTCCCTTAGGATTCCGGAGATTTCTTTCTCCATCACACACCTCCTCAAGATTTCGTCTGCTCCCATTTTATAAAGCAGTCCCTCTATTAACTGAAATGTTCTTCTTTTGAGTGCAATTTTCCTCCTTTCCACGACTGGCATTTCTGTTGGAAATGTGGCTGTAGAGAGGTATTGTCCTATTCCTTCGTACCATTGAAGCAATATGGCAATTTGGAATAGGTGGGCATCAGGGAATCTTCATTTATTCTTCTTCCAGAAGCTTCTCCCGACTTGATTCTTGATAATTGGTCTGCAATTACATGGCTCTTTCCAGGCCTGACTGTTATTTTAAAAGTAAACTCTTGCAGGAGTATTAGCCATCTGCTCACTCTCCCTTGAATTATAGGCTTATTCACGAGATACATGAGTGCTTGGTGATCAATAAAAAATTTAAAAGGGGTAGCTAATAGATAATGTCTAAATTTTTGAACTGCGTAGACCATACCTAGTGCTTCCCGCTCAGTGGTACTGTAATTCTGCTCCGCCTTAGATAATAGCTTGCTTGCAAAGTACACTAGATGGTCTAGTCCTTCCTTCCCCATCTGCGCCAAGGTGGCTCCTATTGCATAATTGGACGCATCCACATGGACGTGAAAATCCTTGTCCCAGTCCAGATATATGAGGATTGGGGCACCCACCAATCTCTTCTTTAGTTGCTGGAAAGCCTCCTGTTCTTTCTCCCAACAGAACCGCTCTCCTTTCCTAGTAAGTTTTTCTAAAGGCAGAGAAATTCTCGCAAATCCTTCTATAAATCGTCTATAGTATCCCACATGTCCCAAAAAGGACTTTACTTCGGTGACATCAGATGGAGCGTCCATATCCACAATTACCCTAATCTTATCTAGATCTGTTTTCAATCCCTCCTTACATACTATATGGCCTAGCAGTCTACCTTGTGAAATCATGAATCTGCATTTCTTTGGATTCAAGGCTAGACGGGCCCTTCTGCATCGATCCATGCATTCTCCCAGTATTTTGAGGTGGTGCTCCTTTTTGCTATATACTGACCAATCATCCAAAAAAGCTCTGAAGTTTTCCACTAACATGCCCTGAAAGATATGGAGTATGATTCTTTGGAAGGTCGCTGGCGCGTTGCATAATCCAAAAGGCATCTGGTTGTAAGCGTACACCCCATCTTCCACTATAAAGGTGGTTTTTAACTTATCTTCCTCAGCAATGCTAATCTGATTATAGCCTGAAAACCCGTCCATAAACGAGTATATTTCATGGCTTGCTACCTCTTCTAGGATGCTATTAGTAAAAGGAATAGGAAAGGGATCTTTTATGGTTACCGTATTCAAGCACCTGAAGTCCACGCATATCCGGATTTGTATCCCGTCCTTCTTTAGTGATATAACAATAGGGGACACCCAATCACTGGTCTGTACCTTGAATATGATGCCTGCTTCCAGCATTTTTGTAATTTCCTCCTGAACCTTGGCAGCATAGTTCTTATTCATTCTATAAGGTCGCTTGCGCACAGGTCTTGCCACTGGTATTAATGGTATCCGATGGACACACACTTCTGGTGGTACTCCTTTTAGGTCCTTATATGTCCATGGAAATACATCCTTATACTCAAGAAAGATTTTCAATGCCGCTCCCTTCAATACTGGATCCCAGTCGTCCCCTATGAAAATTTCCTTGGGTTCATCCTCCTCACCCAAATTTATTGTTTGTAGTTTAGCCTCCTTGTATTCTATCTGCCCCCCAAATGTGTGAGCTGGTTTGTTATTGATGGTTATTGTGCCTTCTTTGTACTCCTTATACTCCTCAGGGTAACTCTCCTCTGCTTCTTGGATCTGCAACATATTACACTCTGGCTGGAATACCTCACAGTCACCCATCTGCCAGTGGAATAGATCACTAAAGGAACTGGTTTTGTCTTCTGAACATTCCCCTAGCCTGAGTACTCCCTCTTCATCTGGTTCCATTCCTTTGTCCTCTCCTTCTGAATCGGATGCCAGATCCTGGCTTACACATTGATTCCACAGATCAATTGTGTATTTTCTCCCTTCTACCTCTATGGATAAGGTATTTTTTTTCCAATTATGGGTAGCCTTGGCTGCCACTAGCCACCCTCTCCCTAACAATGCATCATAACCCTTCTTCTCTAGAGTAATTACCACAAAGTCAAGAAGAAAGTGCTGTGTACCGATCCTTACCTTCTGCCCCATTAGGGTTCCTATTGGTTTGATTCCGTGTTGATCCGCTCCTACCAATTGGAATGTGGGCAGCCAGAGGGTAGGCTTCCCTAGTGCCTTCCAAGTCTCCTCTGGTAAGACATTCACACCGGATCCTCCGTCCACAATAGTATTGGAGAGTTTGCACCCCATTATCTCCATTTCCACTACTGCGGGGGTTCTCCCTATCCCTATTGTGAATATAGTGTCGGCCATATTTGCTGGTTTTTCTTCTTTTTCCTCCTCCTTGAGGGTTTCTTCTGGGCTGCTTGTTCCCTGGGCCATTGCTACCTGCAGTTGAGGTAATATTTCTAATAAATCCATAATTCTTACCGGAATAGTGGTTTCCAGTACTTGTTTCATGATGCTAGGTACTGGTCTGTTATTTGAGGATTTAGCAGGGCTTCCTTTTCCTTCTCTGCCTTCCTCCGCCATAGTATTTCTAATCTCCTTTCTTGCTTCTTGAAACCTTTCTTTTTCCGTGGCCATGTCCGGGTAAGTAAGTTGTTTGGACTGTGATCTCGTTATGGCGAACACTTCCTTCTCTGGCTCTGCAATGTCGAGTCTGTTCACCCCCTTTTGTCTCGGGCATTTGGCATCCTCACGATTTCCTGGTCCACACCATTTACACAACATCCCTCCGTTCTGTCCTCCGCTCTGGCAGTCTCGGGCAAAGTGTCCCCACTCATTACATCGCCTGCATTGGATCACAGACCTTCCTTTTGAGTCGTACTGGATTGCTCTTCGAGGTGTATTATTAGTACTGTTATTGTTGCTATTATTATTGCTCCCCCGTCTATTGCTTTGGTAGCCTCCAGGTGAGGCCTTTGTATTTGTGTTTGTGTTCTGTGGAGGGGTAGCGGGTGGTGTGGATTGTTCTCCTTGAGTAAAAAATACTTGAGCACTCCGTGCCTTAAGATTGTAGGGGCAATCTTTGATTGTGTGTCCCAGCACTTGGCAGATATCACAGAAGGCTTTGCGTGGGCAGGTACCTTTAGTATGTCCTTCCTTCTCACAATCCGTACACCAACGTTCCCTTCCTTTTTTTTCCTCTTTGCTTCCGGTAACTTCCTTCATCAATCTCATCATGTCTTCTCTCAAAGCCCGGATGGTTTTGGACTCATCTCCGCTCTCGTCTGAGCTCTCACTTCCGCTTCCATGCTTCTTCGCCTTAGAGGTTTTGTTTTCACTTTCGATGTCCATTGCTTGGGTGCATGCTTCTCCAAAGGATGATGGTGGTACTATCTTCATCTTTCGCTTTAGAGACGGGGTTAACCGTTCAATGAACCATCGTTTTTTCAATCCGTCAACAGGTTTGTTATCCAATTTCCCTATGAGTTCCTTTAATTTCCTGGTATAGCCCCTAACTGACTCGTTTTTGCTTTGTCTAGTATTGTAGATTTCTGTGACTATCTCATCCTCATCCCGTAGGAGTCTGAATTCCTCCTCGAAAGCAGTATGGAGGTCTTTCCATGTGGTTTTCTGAGCAGCCTCGAGGTCTGTGTACCAATCAATAGCGATCCCTCTTAGGGTGGCAGGAAAAGCTTTTAACCATTCATCTGTGTCATTTTCTCCATTGGCCTGCCATATAGTGATACACGTTTTACAGTGTCGGGCCGGGTAATCGGACCCTTCTCCAGTAAATCTTGGAAGTTTCTGTTTGACTACTGCCATTCTTCTCCCTCTTGCCGGGATGACACTTCCTCCTGGTGGGATGCTTCCTCTTGGTGGGACGCTTCCTCCTGGTGGGACACCTCTTGGTGGAACACTTCCTCCTGGTGGGATACCTCCTCCCGGTGGAACACTTCCTCATGGTGGGATACCTCCTCCTAGTGGGACACTTCCTCCTTGTGGGACACTTCCTCCCGTACTCGTACTCTCTTCTTCTTCTTATGGCTCTTTTGTCTGGGTGGAGTGAGGTGTCTCTCGGTACTCCCTTCGGGCAGGTGTTTCAGGATTCTCTCCTCCCTTCACCGTGTCTGTAATGGCCAAGTTGGCAATTCCTTCTATGGTATTTTGGATCAAGTTTTTGTCAAGGTGCCTTTTGCTTAGAGATTGGTTCCCCAACTCTCGCAAGCGGCGACGTCTTGCTCCCTGTTGTTGTTGGCCAAGAATCCGCACTCCGGCTTCTTCTTCGGTTTCTTCTTTAGTTCTGCGTTTGGGGTATTTGTTCAGAAGCAGGGGCATGAATTTCTCAAGTGGACCAATTGTCTAGCCAGGAGCCGAGGAACTCCGCAATGTAGATCCTCCATGCTGGTTGGTACCAAAATCAGTCCGTACCGTGGTAATCTGGAACTGCTCTCTCGACTTCCCTTCCCACGTACTGCGCTATTCAGGCTACCCCCACGTGTCTTGATCGTACCTTGGTATTCCTTCCTTTGTACTAAGACCTCCAGGTCCGAACTTAGGCAGCGGCGCCAAAATGTAGAATGGTTAACAATACCAAATATACAGAACGATACATTAAGCATTCACAGATACCATTCAACCAATTACCAATAATTCACTAACTACCAATATCAATGAAAGATACAAAGTACCATACCAGATTGGCGAGGAAGTGTTTATTCTCTTTATAATTACCAGAAAACCAACAACCCATACAATAAACCAAACACAAATATATAGTAGCCGGTTGGTTGGGAAAACCAACGGACGCACCTCCTCGCTCCTAACTACCCTCCCGACAATACATAAATAAGTCTTAATACAAAATGACTTTATTTCCTACTACAAAATATTTTGAAAAATGCAAAAAAAAAAAGAAAAACTTCAAAACAAAATCATATCCAGCAGGGATTAGAAACAGGGGAGAACCAACAGGGTTGTGACAGCAAATTAAGATAGCTCCTGAGGTTCAGGCAAAAGCATTCACATGACTTTGGGGTACATATGCATATTTAGTGTTGCCATTTCGATTGTGTAATACACCAACAACATTTCAAATAGTCTTGACTTTAAGCATATTCTTAGATTTTGCTCATGTCTTGATGGATATATATGCATAAGAACAATGATACTCATAATTTCCAATTAACAAATTTTTTAAATACCTCATATTTGTAACTTACAAAAATGAAAATACTTAAGTCTCAAAAGTATCAGTGCTCCAAAGTTGAAAGTTACACTCCTTACAAGGACATGAATATGAGCAACACTTTAGGATAAAAGATTTTCCACTAAACTGCACATTTCTGTAGTGTAAATTGTTGTGATTTCCACATTTTCCCAATTATAGAGGAACTAAAGTCAAGATAGATGTGATATTACCGTTACGAATGGAATCTTTTATGTAATTTGATTTATATATAATGACTAGCACATTATCACTGATTATACATGTCAGTTGAGGTTGAATGTATGTCTTTGAGTGGTCAGATGGTAAAATAAATCTTTCATGGAGTTGCCGAAAAAATCTCATTGGAATATCATGAGACAATTGTTAGGTCCGCCATTAAATCTTTATCTTGTTTAGACCCTTAAAATTTTAATGAACTGTAGACTTAAATTATGGCACCCACAATTGTCAACACCAGGGAGAAAATTAAATGTTGCATTTGAATACAAATATCCCATGAAACCTCTCTGATATTTTGTAATGTTTTGGAATATAATATATATCTCTTTTTTGGGAAGAGTTTTTGATATAAAAAAATGTTTTTGAGTCCAGTGGCCACAGGTATGTGGGGGTCTTCTAGGCACTCCTTGGGTATGCCCAAGCAGTACCTTGGACATAACCAAGGGGGAATCAGCAAGGGACTGGTACTAGGATCAAACCCAGACGTGAACCAGGGTCAAAATAGGACTCGAAACAGCAAATAACCAACTTGGGTTCTTCATTGATCTCGTCTAGTGTATTGGTCTCCAAACACACTCAGGCTTGACATGCATAATGATGATGGACTTTTCGATAGAAGACTCCAAATAGACGAGCTCAACTTGCACATATACAGATGGGTGTGTTGGATACTGCAGTTTGTTGTGCCTTGCACACACACCCCGTCATAGACAGGGACCCCCCAATTTTCTTTTCAGGTCTTTAGGTTAGTTTAGTTTGGTGCTTAGTTGTAGCTCTACATTCTGCATTCTATTTTGGCACTATAAAACATGGAGAACACCTTGCACAGACAGAGGTAAGGCCAATAGTAACTTTGGGAACTGCCTAGGATTAGAATGGAAAGGGAATAGTAAGGACAATGAAGAAGTATAGAAAACGAAGAAAAGTGTTCAAAATGAAGCAATTTGGGAATATGAACCATCCCAGTCAATTGGGCAAGGCTGAGTATCAATAGATATTGCTGGAGATGCAGAGACTTATATATGATTAAAAAGAGGTGGGGAGAAACAAAGATGAAATAAATTTCATTGGTTTAGGAGTCAATCAAAGGATTGGGAGAGTAAGTATAGAACCTTTCAGATTTGAAATCAATAAAACATGTGGAAGGATGAAAAATCAGAATTCTGATCAATGTAGAATGTAATCTGCATTTTGGAAGATCCAAATACAAGGCACATGAGCACTCAAGGTGGGAAGTAAGTACAAACAAGAAATTTTCAAAATTTCATGTTCATCTACCATACTTACAAAATATCCTCCAAGTGCACCTAGATGATGAAGCAAGAAGAACTTGAAGAAGATAAACACAAGGGTGCACCTAAGTGTTTGGCGGGGAAACTTACAAATCTGAAATTTTCAAAAATTCCTCTCTATGTGCCCATGCTAGATGCATTTTAAATGAGAAACAAAGAAAAGATGCTAAGGAAGAGGAAATGGGCACACTTATCCTCATGGTGGGGATGCACTACAAAGTGGAAATATGCATAAACAAGTGAAAGAGCAAAATGAACAATGCTTCCCTAGGCACTTGGTGGGAAAAGACGACAAACAAGAAATTCAAAAGTTTCCAAAATGTCCTCCAAGTGGTAAAGACAAGATCACGCATAAAGGATCATGGCAGGCATAGGATATAAATGAGAAATTTTCAAATTTTCCATTCTGTACGCCATTTCTGATTTTTATAGCATGTGCGCCTCATAACTGAAAGCCAAAGTCAAAATGCTGAAGAGAAGTATGAAGGGTCAAGTTCCAAGGCAGGTAGGCATTACAAAATGGAAATTTCCAAATTTCCTCCACAATGCACCATTTCCAGAATTTCCATTATGTGCCCTCACTGAAAATCAGAGATTTCAAAAATAGCTAAGACAAAGAATGATGGTGACCCTTGGTGTTTGGCGGGGATAGACTACAAAAGTGAAAATTTTAAAAATCCCTCTCCATGCACCTAAGACAAGGAAAATCTTAAAGCCCTTGGATACTTTACAAAATGGAAATTTTCAAAATTTTCAAAATTTCCAATTCATGCGCCACTTCCCGAACATGACACCTCATGGCGGGGATACTTTACAAAATGAAAATTTCTTAAATACCCCCCCACAGCCGCCATTTCCAGTTTGTACACTATGTGCGCCTTGACTGAAAAGTGAGAATACTTAGGCAAGACATGACACATCAAGGACATTGGCGGGGAAAGAATACAAATTGGAAATCTCCTAAATGACAAGCATGTGCACCATTCCTTAATTCCTTATGCCATTTGCCTAAGGCATCAAGGCAACAAAATTCAATTTCCAAAATCTTTGTCCATGTGCGCCAATCCAGAAACATGTCTCATGTGCGCCAATCTATATCACTTCCACAGTTCCATTCCAAATTTCCGCCTCATACCTGCCATTTGTAATGTCCCGGATTTGTGTTATTAAATTAATAATATTAATTATTTAAATATTGGTAATTATATACTAATATTAAATAATTAATAATTAATATTTAATTATTAGTTATTATTCCAAAGAAGTTACATTACGGGAATCCTTTCCCTTATAATGGATTGTCGAGAGAAGGATGATATGCTGGAATATTTTGGAAAGGGGTCTGCAAGTAAAGACGAAATTACCAATTCCTTTCGTCAGATAATTATCTGGCCTAGTGGAGTTCGCAGTAGTTGTGGAAGCGTGGAAACGTGATAATAGCCGAATTTGATCAAACATTCTTCATGTCAGGACACATATGCTGGCATAGTGGTGTGTCGTGGTAGCAGTTGAATGGAATACAGCAAGTTTGGTTGGTAAGTGGAAGCCGGAACTCTCTCCAAGTGGACACGGCAATCCCTGCGGAAAGACAAAGAGGTCTGGGCATTTTGGGTGGAAGCTGGTGTTTCCCGACCACTTTCCACTTCAACTCCAATAACCGCGGTGAATGGTTATTATACACGGGGTCTTCTACGCCAAACAGCAGTTTGACGGATAGCAAAGCGCACTAACATTGGGCTCGGCAAGGGTTGATACGGGTCGCTAACTTGGCCTCTAACTTGTGGCACAATAAACAGCCAGAAGGAGGAAGGTAACACGTGGTTGAACCAGAATATGTGCTAATGATACACACAGAGTTCCCTGGCGACAACCAGACAAGAAGAAACTTCGCAGAAGTGGGCCGATATGTACAGGTGCATACTGTAATTCAGTATTATATCTATGTTATGCAGTAGGTTCGATTCCATACATTTGAACTGTGAAAGACTTTCCTTTAACCAGATGAGTTATAAATGTACATTTGGAATATTATCAGAATACATCAGAATATTTGCAGAACTTCTTTAATAAGACTAGTTCTAGAGAATTGGGAATTTTACAGTGAATATATATTTAGCCGTCGGTTTATACTTCCTGTGCTGTATTTACAGTGAATGTATTCATTTATAACCGATGAAAGCATGGTTGTTATCTGCATTTATTTAATGTTTGTATTCATGTTACCTTACACCATCAATCAATGGACAGTTTGGAACAGTGGGTGGTATTGTTAAGTCTGCAACAGTAACTGGAAATTCTACAAATAGAACAGTGAGTTGTGATTTTAAATCTGTAACAGTAATGGGGATTTTACACCATTCGAGATTTCCAAGTTCAGATTCCTAAAATCAGAACATTAAGGTCCACTTTCAATCCCAGATTCCCAAAACCAGAAACCAGGACTCCCAATCCCAACGTCAGAATCTGATTTCCACACTACAGAACATTGGAATCAGAACATCAAATCAAGCTCCATCAGTTCCAAAATCCACATTTAGGACATTGCACATTCAGAAGTTCAAGGATTCCAAGTTTCCAAATATGAATCTTTGTCAAGCTTTAAATTTGATCTATTCCAAGATTGTGAAATCCGAATGACCAGAATTCCTGATTCTAAGTACCAAATTCCATTGTTCAATTTCAGGGGGCCAATCAGAATTCCTAAATTCAAGTTCATAAATCAGAAATTACTAAATTAGAAATCAGGTTGCAACTTCAGTCCCGATCCAAAGTATAATTCAGAGTTTCAAACTGTAAAAATCAGAATTTCCAGGTCCAAAATCAGGAAGTAGGAATCAAGAATTCTGAATTTAATTTCAAAAGCAAAATCTGATCTCTTTCTTATTCCAAGAATCCAAGATCAGAACTCTGATTCCGAGACTTTTTCACATGACCATTATCTTCAGAAATCAGAATTGCGAATCAGACTTCCAAATTTCAAGTCCTCTAATTCCATTTCAACATATGAAGTCTGATTCCTTGACTATGGTGATCAGGATGAATGATTCTAGTGATGACTAATAGTAATAAAATTGCACTTAAATGTTCGTGGTCATGACAATAGGGCTATGAATAGTGATGGCTGTACTGTTTTTATGCAGGTGTTCAAATATGAAAATGAAAGACATCTTTGGAGGAACAAGAGGAGTGCCGGACAGATGAATATTTTTGATGCTCAGAAGAAGTTTACAAGGTCATTCTAACAGAGCACGAGTACAAAGGTGTTCCAACACATCCTAATCACTGAAGGATATCATACGAACTCTAGGAACAACTTCAAAATTTCTGAAAATTCAATAAGACATCAGGAGAATGTCAGTCAAGGAATGGAATATTTCTTAGAGGAAATATTTAAAAATATATTTCATTGTAAAAAGGAATGGGAAATTCTGTAATGAGCCTGACTGGCTCCTTCTGGATAATCCAATATGAACAACTTTTCTAATTCTGAAAATAAAGAGATTTGATATTTTTTTCCAGAACAATTATATAATTCCTTTTTGTAATTCCCAAAAAGTATGAAAACAACCATCCAAGATGAATCTAATCCAACGTTTCAATATGAATAACAGCCAATACAATTTCATAGGAAAAAGAAATAGCATCTAACTCCAGCCTATGGATTTGTCAAACTAAACACGACATCTATCAAACAGATAGATCACGGTAATGATATAAATAAAGTCCAACCTTGTAACCAAGCAGCTGCCAACAGATTTCAAAAATGCCACCATATTATCTCTCTACGTGGCTGCTAGTAAATTACCACTCCACGAACCAGCAGCAACAATCAAAGAAAACTCACGCTGAGGAAGGGACTGTAAACCAGTCAGAGCCAAACGAAATACTTCCACTTCCTAACGCTGAACCATACAAGCACAATTCACCAACATGGAACGTTGATTCAAAGTGCATACAAATTCTGAGAATGATTCGTTCTCAGCCAACATATAACCTCCAAACCCTTGAAACGTCTGCAGCAGACCAAACTCCACAAGTGCCAAAAAATATTCAGCTCCAATACAGTAAGATCTCAGTCCATAAACCAAACAATAAATCTCTAGTTCTATCTCCATCAAGCTCCAATCCGATCGACCTCTTAATGCAGGCCCCAGTTCAATGTGAAAACCAATTTAAGAATTAATTGCACTCTCCGTGTGCCAATTAATTATTAGTAATCTTCCTCAGATAATAATCTCTAGAATAAATCCAATTCTCTCCTTAGCCATAGAAAACCAGTAGAGAGATCTTGCGATTGTTTACCTCAGCACAATTGCAACAGTGAAGAACTCAGAAACCCTAGCCCAAGGCTCAAGAAGAAAAATTATAAAATATTCAATAGACGATTTTCCTTTCACAAAGCATTGGTTTTATAATTAAAAAGTGTCTTCTCACACACTTTTCACTTAAAACACTTTTTATACTTTGGCACATATTGAGTAATATAATTTATTAACTCATTTGGCTCCAAAAATGACATTTTCAGCAATATCATGAAATTATGACATGCAAGGTCCCTGTTTCTTGTGCCCAAGATTTAAAACTTTTCATCCTGGTTCCAACGAGCTATAACACTAAGGTATCCAACATATAATACCAACAAAAATGGCAAC
>MU225217.1:2445196-2462124 GCA_018584345.1 Thuja plicata | reverse complement strand
TCGCCATTTCGGAGGTGAAAGATCCTCCCTACTTGGTCTTCCGCAGTTTCGGTGGGATTCAACCCTCACCCTATTCTGCTTGCTTGTATCGGAACTGGCAAATCCGAAACACTATTAATTGATTCAAAAATACTTCATTGATATTGTTCTGTTGAAAGGAAATCATCATACAACCCTCCGAAAGATATCTTGGCGCACTTCCCTTCGGCCTTCTCTGTTAGCCCTACAGCCTTGTCCTTCGGCTGTACGGCCCTCTGGCCCTTCACTGTACGGACCAGTCTTGCTGGCCTGATACCGTACGGCCCCTGCCTGATACCGTACGGCCTGCTACCGTACGGCCTCCCCTGCCTGATACTGTACGGCCTCCCTTGATACTGTACGGCCTCCCCCGCCTGATACCGTACGGCCTAGTCTATTACCTGATACCGTGCCTAGTCTGTTACCTGATACCGTACGGCCTCCCCTGCTTGATACCGTACGGCCTCCCCGCCTGATACCGTACGGCCTCCCCTGCCTGATACCGTACGGCCTGCTTTCTCTGTACCGCACGGCCCCTATTCTGTCCGTACATTTCCAGTTGTTCGGTTCATTTCTGTTCGAAGGCGCAGGAAGTAGCATGGAACATTACATCATTGTAAAACGTGTATCACTATATGGCAGGCCAATGGAGAAAATGATGTGGATGAATGGTTAAAAGCCTTCCCTGCCACAGACTTGGACGCTGCAAAGAAAACCACATGGAAGGACCTCCGTACCGCTTTTGAGGAATTCAGACTCCTACGTGATGATGACGAGATAGTCACAGAAATTTGTAATACTAGGCAAGGGAAAAATGAATCAGTCAGGGGTTATAGCAGGAGACTCAAGGAATTGATAGGGAAGTTGGACAACAAACCTGCCGACGGATTAAAAAAAGGTGGTTCATTGAAGGGTTAACCCCGTCCTTAAAACAGAAAATGAAGATAGTACCACCATCATCCTTTGGAGAGGCGTGCAATGGATATAGAAAGTGAGAACAAAACCTCCAAAGCTAAGAGACAGGGAAGCGGGAGTGAGAATTCAGTGGAGAGTAGGGATGAATCCAAGACCATCCAAGCTTTGAGAAAGGACATGATGGGGCTAATGAAGGAAGTAACAGGAAGTAAAGAAGAAAAAAGAGAGGGGAGGGAACTATGGTGTACAGATTGCGAAAAGGAAGGACATACAGAAGGAACATGCCCGCGCAAAGCCTTCTGCGACATCTGTCAGGTGTTAGGCCACACAATCAAAGATTGCCCCTACAATCTAAAGGCACGGAATGCACAAGTATTCTTCACCCAAGGAGAACAATCCACACCACCCTCCCCTCCATGTAACACAAATACAAAAGCTTCACCTGGAGGGTATAGGAACAATAGACGGGGAAGCAACAACAACAACAATAACAACACACCCCGGAGAGCAATCCAGTAGGATTCTAAAGGAAGACCCATGATTCAATGTAGGCGATGCAACAAATGGGGACACTTTGTGCGGGATTGCCAGAATGGTGGAGGAGAGAATGAAGGGATGTTGTGTAAATGATGTGGGCCTGGTAATCATGAGGATGCCAATTGCCCTAGACAAAAGGGGGTGAACAGGCTCAACATTGCAGAGCCTGAAAATGAAGTATTCACCATCACAAGAATGCAGGCCAGGCAACTTGCATACCCAGACATAGCTACAGAGAGAAAGATTCCAAGAAGCCAGAAAGGACATTAGAAATAACATAGCAGAGGAAGGGAGAGTAAGTACGGCTAAACCCCCAATCAACCGGCCAGTACCAAACATCATGAAACAAGTACTGGAGACCACCATTCCGGTGAAAATTGTGGATCTATTAGAAATTCTACCTCAGCTACGGGTAGCAATAACACAAGGAATAAGTAGCGAAGAGGTATCCTCTAAGGGGGAGGAGAAAGAGGAAGCACAAGCAGAAAAGACCAATACCCTGTTCACCATAGGAATGGGGAGGACACCTGTAGTAGTCAAAATGGAGATAATGGGATGTAAACTATCAAATACTATTGTGGACGGAGGGTCCAGTGTGAATGTCCTGCCGGAGGAGACTTGGAAGGCACTAGGGAAATCCACACTCTGGCCACCCACATTTCAATTGGTAGGGGCAAACCAGCATGGAATCAAGCCAATAGGAACCTTGATGGGGCAAAAGGTAATGATTGGTACACAATAGTTTCTCCTCGACTTTGTGGTGATTACTCCAGAGAAGAAAGGGTACGATGCGTTATTGGGGAGAGGTTGAATGGTCACAGATAAGATAAGATAATTTATTAATGTCCAACAAGAGACCACAAGCGGGCCTAAGGGATTGAGATTATAGCAAAGAGCCCAGAAGGCAGCAAGACCACCAAACGGTGTCCGAGAAAAGAAAAAACCAACAGAAAAAGAAACAACAACAAGAGCCAGAAAGGAGAAGAAACCACCGAACCACTAGTGGTTTCTGGATACCAAAAACTAGCTCAAGATTGACGGATAACTATCCGTGAGGGGAGGAGTCTGAATCAAAGTCTGTCTCTAGGAGGAGGGAGTCCGCTGTCGCTGATGGGGCTGTAGGAGCAAGTGATCTCTGCGGTGTCTGACCGATCTGGAGTAAAGGACAGTGGAAGGACTCTCAGGCCTCTTGGTTCCTCTAGGGGAGGAAACCGGAGCAAAGAAGGAGGTGATCCACTGGCAAAGGGACGTAGATCTCGGGGGAGAGAGCATCTGTAACGTCAAATCACGGAGACGGAAGGCCTCCTGGAGATAAAGTGCCAAGCAGTGCTAATCCTCGTACCTGAAGAAGGAAGACATGGACCTACAGTCTCTGAATAGACAGTGGAACCTCCCACGAATCTCATAGTAAATTGGACAGTAGAATAAGAAATGGAGCTCAGTCTCAGCCAACCTCATATCACAACACTGACAAAACCTCTTCTCTCTACTGGTCTGGTGGTCGGTCTGGATCCGAAGTCGGTGAGAGCCAACTTTAAAGGACCCGAGCTGGATACGCAGGGCGTGGGGCCAGCGTCTGAAAGTATACTGGGGCCGAGTGATAAGGCCATCATGAATATCAATATAGTGCTCGGAATAGAAGGCCATGCGGGGCCGAAGGCCACCAGGTTGATCGACCCATGTCACCTGAACATACCTCCTGTAAATATCTAACCTGGTGATCTCATTCAGCTACGACTGAGGGGGGAGGAGATGAGCAGGAGCATCGAGGGAATACTGAAAGGGAGGGAGGTGGTCGATATCAATACCAACAGAGCTGAGGAGGCTGGAGGCCTGGGCATACCAGCATCGAGCACGCCTGTGAGGATTCGAGGCCGCCAACGAAGCCGAAGAACAATAGGCTAAATAAGAGTAATGGTATCTGCCATTAGTCGAGTCGGCAAAGCCCCTGAGTCTGTGAAGTAACCAAACAAGGTCGAAGACCATGCAAAGTTTGAAGGGATGGGCCCCAAACTCCGCCAAAATGATGGTAGTGGGAGTAGTCGGCTGACAGCGAATGAAGCGTCGGAGAAAGAGAGTCTGCACTCTCTCAATAGAAGCCCAGTCAGTAGTCAATAAGGAGGGACCCCAGACTATCGAGCCATAAAGAACAGTAGGTCTAACCAGAGAGTCAAAGATAGACATCTTTGACGTAATATCTTGAAAGTGATGTCGAAAGCACTGTCGCTCAAGTAAGGCAAGAGATCCCAAACCCTTGTTGATCCGAGGTGTCATAGCCGGTCTCAAACTGAACCGCGGCCCAGAGAATCTAATCCCCAAATAAGTGTAGCTGGAAGTCATCTTGATCTCGGCCCCTCTAAAAGAAAAGTGGAGATGCGAGGTTTTCAAACAATTGAAGGTTATGATCCGCATCTTCCCCAGGTTAACCACTAGCTGTCGAGAGTCACAAAAGGAGGCCAGGCCATCCAGGAGTCACTGCAAACCCTCAGGAGAGGAAGATAGGAGCACAACGTCATCAGCAAAGAGGAGGATGGAGATCAGGGTCTGGTGGAGGAGACAACCATCCCCGGGAAGCGAGGAGCTCCTCAGGTAGGTCTCAAGCTCATCAATATAGATACCAAAAAGCGTAGGGGAAAGTGGGCATCCCTGCTTAACGCCGATCGAGCTCTGAATGAAATTCGAGAAACCAAGCGGGGTCCTGAGACGCCCAACAACACTCTTATAGAGTCTCATAATGGCAGCAATCAGACCCTCACAGACAAGGCCACCCATAATTGGAAAAAAAATACCCTATCCGTAGAGGTAGACAGGAGAAAGTACACAATAGATCTCAGGAACCAGTGTGTAAGCTAGGATCTCGCATCCGATTCAGACGGAGAAGACCAGGAAGGAGTGGAACCAGATGAAGGACTGCTCCGGCTAGGGGAGTGCTGAGAAGATGAAACATGCTCCCTCAACGGCCTGTTTCACTGGCAGATGGGAGACTATGAGGTATTCCAGCCAGAATGCAATATGTTGCAAATTTAAGAAGCGAAATCAAAAGAAAGTTACCTGGAAGGCTATATGGAATACAGGGAGCGTACAACAACCCTCAATGACAAACTAGCACATATATTTGATAAAAAAGTAGAATACAAGGAGGCCAAATTGCAAACAATAAACCTAGGCGAGGACAAACCCAAGGAGATCCTCATAGGAGATGATTGGGACCCAGTATTAAAGGCAACAACTTTTAAGATCTTTCTTGAATACAAGGATGTATTCGCGTGGACCTACAAGGACTTGAAAGGAGTACCACGAGAGTAGTGTGTCCATCGAATACCGTTGATACCAGGAGCAAGACCGGTGCATAGACGACCTTGCCGGATGAACAAGAACTATGCAGCCAAGGTACAGGAAGAAATCACAAAAATGCTCAAAGCAGGAATCATATTCAAAGTACAAACCAGTGAGTGGGTATCTCCTATAGTCATATCATTGAAGAAGGACGGGAACCAAATCCGGATATGTGTGGACTTTAGATGCTTGAATGTGGTAACTATAAAAGACCCCTTTCCAATTCCTTTCACTGATCATATCCTAGAAGAGGTAGCCGGCCATGAAATATACTCCTTCATGGACGGGTTTTTTAGGGTATAACCAATTCAGCATTGTTGAGGAGGATGAGCTAAAAACCACATTTGTAGTTGAAGATGGGGTGTATGCTTATAACAGAATGCCCTTTGGACTGTGCAATGCACCAGCCACCTTTTGAAAGAATCATACTGCATATCTTTCATGGTATGTCTGTAGGGAGTTTCAGAGCTTTCCTGGATGACTGGTCAGTTTATAGTGGAAAGGAGCACCACCTCAAGATCATTGGCGAATGCATGGATCGATGCCTAAGCGCCAGACTAGCCTTGAATCCCAAGAAATGCATATTTATGGTTCCACAGGGCAGACTCCTTGGCCATATAGTATGCAAGGAAGGATTGAAAACAGATCCTGACAAGATCAGGGTAATTCTGGATGTGGAAGCTCCATCAGATGTAACTGGTGTGAAGTCCTTCTTGGGGTATGTGGGGTACTACGAAAGATTTATAAAAGGATTTGCAGGAGTATCTCTATCCTTAGAAAAACTAACCAGAAAAGGAGAACGGTTTTGCTGGGAGGAGGAACAGGAGGAGGCTTTCCAGGAACTAAAGGAGAGACTAGTAGGTGCTTTGATTCTCATATACCCTGATTGGGACAAAGAATTCCACGTCCATGTGGATGCTTCTAATTATGCAATAGGTGCTACCCTGGCACAAATTGGGAAGGAAGGACTGGATCATCTAGTGTACTTCACGAGCAGGCTACTATCAAAAGTAGAGAGGAATTACAGTACCACTGAAAGAGAAGCACTAGGTATGGTTTATGCAGTTCAGAAATTTAGACATTACTTATTAGCTACTCCCTTCAAATTTTTTGTTGATCATCAAGCACTCATGTATCTTGTGAATAAGCCTATGATCCAAGGGAGAGTAAGAAGATGGCTAATCCTCCTGCAAGAATTTACTTTTAAAATCATAGTCCGGCGACGCAAAAGCCATGTAATTGCAGATCAATTATCAAGAATCAAGTTGGGGGAAGCCCCCGGAAGTGGAATAAATGAGGATTTCCCTGATGCCCACTTATTTCAAATTGCCATACTACCACAGTGGTACGAAGGGATAGGGCAGTACCTGTCAACTGCTACCTTTCCGAAAGAAATGCCAGGAGTAGAGAGAAGAAAAATTGCACTCAAGAGCGGGACATTCCAGTTGATAGAGGGATTGTTGTACAAGTGGGGCCAGACGGGGTTTTAAGGAGATGTGTGAGAGGAAGAAATTTTGGGAGACCTGAGAGAATCCCATGAAGGGTTGGCAGGGGGCCATATGGGGCCTGATGCAACAGCTCGAAAGGTGTTGTTCGCTGGACTTTGGTGGCCCACAGTGTATGCAGATGCTCGAGAATGGGTCCTGAGCTGTGATACGTGTCAGAGGGCAAGGAGACCCCTAAAAGGAGACTCATGCTGCTATTCCCATCACAACCACAAGAATTGTTTGAACGATGGGGGTTGGACTTTGTGGGGCCCCTATCTATTAGCAATAACCACAGATGCAAATACATAGTGGTGGCAACTGAATACCTTACAAAATGGGCCGAGGCACGAGCGCTCCCAGACAACACAACTCTGAGTACGACCATATTTCTCTATGAACAGATAGTAACAAGGTTCGGTATACCACTGCAGCTCATGAGTGATAGGGGGTGCACTTTGTGAATCAGATAATCAGAACAATGACAGGTGAGTGTAGAACTTTCCATTCATTTTCTAGTCCATACTATCCAAGGGAAAATGGCCAAGCAGAAGCCATAAACAAAATATTGGTAACAATTTTATACAAGACTAGTGGAGTCGAAAAGGCAGATTGGGAAGAAAGGCTTCCAACAGTTGTGTGGGCTTATAGGACGACCTACAAGGCCACCACCGGGCAAACACCCTTTCACTTAATGTAAGGGCAAGAGGCTGTGATGCCTATGGAATATACTGTACCAAACCTAAGAATACCAGTTGAACACAGACTAGGAGATGCAGAAAGTCTAAATGAAAGACTCAGTGCTTTAATAAAGCTAGATGAAAAGAGGACACTAGCCCAATGGGCAACTGAGGTTGCACAAGAGACTAAAATTTTGGCATGATAAGCACTTGAAAAAGATGAATTTTAGACCAGGCCAACTGGTACTCAAGTATAACGACAAAAATGAAATTAAGCCAGGTAAGTTCAAAATACGGTGGTTAGGACCATATAGAGTAATGGAGGTAAGGGACAATGGAGCTATAAAATCATCAACATTGGATAATAATCCTTTAAAAGACCCAGTCAATGGATCGAAATTAAGACAGTATAATTAAAGACAGGAGTCTCTTTCTATATGTCATTTGGACATAATGAGAGAAAGCCATAAAAAGGAAATAAAAGAAGAAATAAAAAGTGGCGCTATTAGAGAATTAAAAGAATTAAAAAAACCAAGGGAAATAAAAGAAGAAATAAAAAGTGGCGCTATAAGGGAATTAAAAAGATCAAGAGAAAAAGAAGAGAAAAAAATAATGGCGCTATAAGGGAGTTAAAAAAATTGAGCATGGTATATTAAGTGGACGAGCTCCTTGTCCAAACGTACGAGTTGGAGAGGGGCAAAGTACGGGCAACCAGCGTATGAGTTTGGGAGCTAGCAAGAGCCCATTTCGCGCGAAGGAAGTACGCTACTTGGACGGCGTAGTACGTATGATAGGGCTGTGTATGAAAGAGAAGCTGGAAGGGAGGTTGGTCATACGACGGTCTTGCTGCAAGACCGCGTACGGTGGGAATAGCCAGTACTGTGAGGAGGCAGGATTGCGCAAGGCTGTTAGAGAAGGTGCGTATGAAGGTGTGTACGAAGGAGGAAGCTCGTGACGTACGGTGGGAGAGCGCACTGCAAGGACGACAGTTCATACGGTCTGCAGCCGTACGAGCAGTACGGTCGGAGTGTGCACAACAAGGACGACAGTCCGTACGGTCTGCAACTGTACGAGCAAGATCAAACGAAGGAAGAGAGGTGGATAGTGTTAAATACACTATACGAAGGAGGTGGTGGAAACAAGTGCAAGGAAAATTCGGCACCAACTCCGGGCACCAAGAGGCGCAAAACGGTTGGACCACATCCCAAAATACGGCCAATCAAAAATTTGCCAAGGACCATAAAATGGTGAAGATAAGCGTTGGGAACCCCAACAGAGGGAAAATCATCGATTCCAAGAAGAACAAAGCAATTTTGTAGGTGAGGAAGGTGAAGAAGATGGCAAACACGAAAGACAAAGGAAAGATGGCAGAAAAAACCTACTGCGGGCCACATTACTTTTGAAAGTAAAATAGGAAGGGAATGTCGTACCTGATGGGAAAATGCATTAGACAATCACACTCTGAGGGAGGCACTACGCACAGCAGAGCTAGACAAAATTATTTCTATGCCCGTTTTTTATTTAAAGGAGTTTGAGACTATATTACAAACCATGATGGCCAGATATGATACAAAAGCTAATAAGTCAGTTATCCAGTATTCCGGGCAAACTCTGACAATCTCTTACTCGGCTAAAGAAATAAACAAGGTGTTCGACATTACCAACCGTGGACAAGAAGTGACAAAAACCTCCATGAAAGTGGAAGAGAAAAAGAAGTGGCTAGGGTTAATGTGTAGAAAAGATCTCACGACACAAG
Organism: Thuja plicata; assembly: GCA_018584345.1. Taxonomy (NCBI): domain Eukaryota; kingdom Viridiplantae; phylum Streptophyta; class Pinopsida; order Cupressales; family Cupressaceae; genus Thuja; species Thuja plicata. The sequence goes on along the minus strand of MU225217.1, from coordinate 2,453,398 downwards.
AGTGGGATAGCATTCTCAGCAAAAAGATTAGTAGGGGTCTAAAGAAAATTCTCATAGTGAATGATGAATGGCGATGCATTGTAGACCTGGTTAAAAGCAAACTTACAGCTGGCAGTCGCACATCAGATATTGCTCTCTGGATGTTACTGGTGGTTGATGGGTTGAACAAGGGAAAGGTGTACAATTGGGCACAGTTTCACTTAGAGAGGTTGCACGAATTTATGGAGTTGAAGCATAAGGCATTCTACATGCCACATCACGCCATAGCCTTATTCCTGGAAGCAGTTCGTACTCAGGTGGAGGCTAAGCATAGAGGATCTTTGGTTCCAGCTAATAGAGTGGAACCCTACAAACCAGCGATGACATATTGGGTTCACCTTGACACCTTTGGAACAGGATTAGGTGGCGGAGAACCACAGAAAAAGAAACCAAGACACGCAGCCGCAGGAAGTTAACAAGTAGCATATGTTGAGAATTCAAGCTAGGAGGAGGTTGGAGAGGACAGTTCAGAAGGGGATGAGGCTAGTACAGATACATCTTCAGATTCCCAGGAGTAAGAAATTTGACTGCAGGGCACGCCTCGAGATATTACTTTTTTACCACAAGCAAAAGGTCTATTGCCAAGTGGGGTACCTGAGTACGCTTAGATTGACCAAACAAGTGCGCAGCAGGAGGAGGGACGTACCACCAGGAGTACGGAGGAAAGCGTTTGTACTATGCCTAGTATGCATGAGGGACGTACCACCATTAGTACAGAGGAAGGCGTCCATACCACTTCTAGTACGCCATGGGATTCAGATGTCCATACCATGAAAGACAGCCGTACTGAAGAGGAGACTCCAAGTACAGAGAGAGAAGGTAGTAAACAACAGAAGGCTCCTCATTGGGGGGCAACAAGACTCTCCTTACCAGGCGTAGCAAACTTGGTTCCTACAAATCAAAAGACGCTTACCAAGGTGATAGATCTGAGGGGTCAGCAAACGTGTGGACACAAGATAAGACTGCACACACCACAAGATATAAAAGTGGCCCACCCCGTTGCCTTGGTAGTACAGGTTGCAGAAAAAATGGATGCTCAGAACGTGAAGACGGGGAATGACCTCAAAATTGAAAAGGAAGACACATCACTTAAGAATACTACGGTGGAGGATACGGTGCTCGAAATGGCAGACAGGCTGCTTGAGGAAGTTGGGATGGTACCACCACCCTCGCCACCCTCCATGGAGGTAGAAGAGGCAAACATAATAGATATACAAAATAAGGCAGGGGGACCTTCGGAGATGATCTCATTAGAAGACAAAGAAGACAAATTTCTCAAGGAGTTACAAGCTATGGAGCACACCACGAAGGAAATTATAAAGTAGGCCAAGAGTCAGAATGTTGAGGCCATAGTTAGAGCAGCAGAATCCTTGGCAACATTCAAGAAGGGAAAATGCCATATAGATTGGAGCCTATTTCAGTAGAGTGGGTACAGGCAGAAAGAAATAGCTGAAAGCTGGATAGCCCCATGCATGACACCTCTAGTACAGGAACAACCATCCCTCATGCACACACTTGCAGAAATGGAGGTAGCATTTAGAAGGACATACTTAGAACTTCAGCAGGAAAAGGAACTGACAAACCGAATGAAAAAGGAATGGAAAGAAGAAAGGGCTACTTGGGAAGAAAAATGGAAGATGGAACAAGCGGGCTTGAAGGAGAAATTAGCAACAGCAGAAGAAAAAAAGATGGATGCGTTGCGTGTACTCCAAGGAGTTCGAGCCAGACAGAAGGCTGTTGAACGAGATCTCTTACGTCTCTGGGAACGAGCCCCAAGTCCAGGGATGTCTTCGCAACCCAATTCTGAAGTCTGATTTTTCTTTTTAGTTCTGTTGGGTAGTCGTCTTCCAGACGACTTCTTTTTTTGGGGGGGATAAATGTAGTACGTAATAAAGTGATATTGTAATTAGTAGTTATGGTTTGTTGGGAGTGGGTAGTTAGAAAGCGAGGGGATGCGTCCGTTGGTTGTCCCAACCAACCAACCTTTATATAAGAATTTTGGTACATGGCTGTGAGTCTCATGTTTTATGGTAATAAGGAAAGTAATAACATTTCCTCGCCATCTTGGTACTCTGGTATTCTGGTATTCTGGTATTTTGTGTATTCTGTTCTTAATGAACAAGTATGTTGGTATAGTTAATTTAATGGTTTATTACTTTGTAATTCCTGTGTGCTAATGACCTTTCTACAGCTACCTCAAATTGTGTTTTGCCTAGCCAGAAAGATACACATTTTATGAATTTCCTGAAATTACTAATCAGAAAGTACCACTGATATAGGAGCAGTTTTGTATTTTTATTTACTTCCCCTGTCTGTGCTGATAGATGTTTTCTTGACAATTGTAATATCCCTATCAAATTTGTCTTTAATCACGTGTAATTTTCACTACTTTTTCATTCAGACATTTCGCCAAACAGTTTCCATCGAGCAAGACTGAATTTGTTTTTCAAATTATTTTGAAAAGATTTCATAAATAATCATCAGATTAATATTTCAAGATTCTAAAAATTTGATGACAATTTTCTCTCACTAAATCACTGAAAAATGAATTTAACATAGATCATCCAATAATTCTGTGTACTTTTGATATAAGATAATACACGCAAAAAATTCATACAAAATTAATATCATAAAAAAGATCATTTTTTATTAACTCTTTTCTGACCTTGACTGCAGAAATACCTGACAAACCAATCAGCAACCTTCTCTTATTTCCCTTTCAGCTGTATGGCTTCCTCCTCAATTGTATGCCATTTCCTTGAAAAGGTATGGCAGCCTTTTTAATGCTTGATACTCCTTTCTGGGGCTGCGCAAGCTTTGGGACAGCCAATAGGAGGCTGTGTAGGGATTTTATGATGGCATTTGTGCCATAAAAATGCAGCATTTCCCTCTTAAACGGGATTTAAACTTGTACAGCCTCTTTTTGGGCCTCCAAAAAGGTACGGCGGGTGACAAAACAGTTGAAATAAAATATTACAATTACAGATCTGTCTTTCACTGGACACACAACACAATGAACTTCTGGCCTCTCTTACTTGTGCACACACAACATAGTCAATTTTATTATTTGTTTACAAATCTCCAATAAATTTGGCAATACATCTTCCTCGAGAACAAACACAAAATCTTGGTAAAATGATATAACTCTTCAGCGCAATCTTCTTCAATACTTCATTATTGCGTACACCTGTCTACTCTGAATGAATCCACCAAGGATTGGTCAGGTGGGTTTTCATCCACGAAACCAATATTTCCTTATGGTTTTTGTCTTAGGTTGAATAGCTGAACCATAGCTTAGATTCCTAGAGATGGTTTTCACCAAAATGAATAACCCAAAGAAAGAATTGAATTGAGTCTCCTCAACCTTCTTTCATAACCTCTTGAAGCTTTCCGGAAATTATATAATAAAATCACCTTTTAAATTATAATCCTTTTAGCTCCTTATAAGTGACTATTATTTTACTTCTTGTCCCCACATAATGTAATTTTATAAAAATAAAATATTCAGCTTAAATACAATTTGCCCAAAGAAACTTAAATTTAGAGAACTCTATTTAATAAATTAAATTATTCTCCAAATGTCTTCACCGAAATAGGGGACATTACAACAATGTATTTGACAACATACTTCTGGCTGCTTTGTCATTTTTCATAATTTGCACTTAAGGTACAAAGTAAAAATGTGATTTGGAGAATAGCGAAGGAATGTATGAATAGCATATGCTATGCTTACTTTGTTTCTTTGTCATTCTAGAGTGTCTTTTTTTTTCGTTTTCTCCACTCATTATCCCAAAATCTACTGAATAGCAAGTTCCATTGCACCACATGAACATGAATTTCCAATTCAAGAAAGGCATATTCAAGGCACTTATGAGCTTTACACACATTCTTTAAGGGCTTGCCGCTTCTTTTCCTCATTAATGAGTGTCGAGTACAATGCTTTTGTAGAGAGAGGAATGCTATACCCCTAACCCTACAATGTGCAGAGAGAGGAATGATATGACCCTAACCCTACAATGTGTATATAGACCTAAGTATGCCTCAGTCTGGGTGTCAACTAAGGCATACTTAGGTCTATATAGGACTTAGTTGCTAGTTATGTTCATGTTGAGTATTGTTTCGAATTGAAGACTATTGGAGGCAACCCCCTTGAAGTGGGTTAGTAGGTTGCCCCCCAAAGTGGCATATTATTATAAAGTATTTGCAGCATATTTTCTTAATTGATAAAGCCTAAGATGACAATGAATAATTGTGTATGTATTGTTTGGGGAGAGCCATAGTTTTTCTACTTGTTGGGTACTCACCAAATTCTTTTGGTGCTTTTTTTAACGTTAAATTTGTGGCTTAATGCTGCCAAGTTTTTGTCAAATTTCAGCTGAGTTGCAGCTAAGTACTAGGTGATTTTCTGGGATATACTTAGCCCATGCAAATAAAAGAATTTGGATGCATGAAAATTGTGGAAAAGTGCAATTTTCACTCAGAAAAATAGATTTTTACCTCTTTAAAAAAATGAAAAATGGCATGCGCCATGAAATTTTGTATGAAATCAAAGGTCTTCATTTAGGCTTGGTGGTTGGATTCCACCCCTCAACCTCCATATACCAAGATAGGGAATGAACTAGGGACATTGTCCTCCCTTGCAAGGGTTTCTATCCCTCAACCCGACCCCAAAATCCCCACTGAACTCATTTGTTACATTTTGTAACTTTATTTTCCATGAAATTAATATTTTTTAAGGAATTTAAGCATTTTTTAAGTTGCTGACTTTTGCCAAGCTTTTGTCAAGTTTTGCTGATTTGGAAGGCTGAGTTTAAGTATGCAAACTATGTGTACACATGCTTCTTATGTCAGATTGGGATTGACTTTTAAACCAAGCAAAATCCAATTTAGGTTCAATGAATGTCAGACATATAAGTAGTAGCTTTGATTGGCTCTTGTCAAAACCTAGGATGTTATCTTGCAATTTTTTTGACAACAAAATATGTGCCTAGAAGTTATTGAGATTGCCTCAAGTGTTTGAATGATTATAACTAGGTCCTCTGAATCTAAATTACAAAAAGCAATAAAGATCACTATGTTGGAAATGAAAAACAATGAAAAGCAAGTATTAACAAGATCTCTTCACATAGAATCTCCCCTTCTAAGAAATTAGACCAATCACTTATTTACTTGTTAATGATAAAAACATCTTTGTATATAAAGGAGAGAATTTTTGGAACATGCCTTTGTTCGTCAAGGGCGACTTAGTTTTATTTTTCAAATGGTTCAATTTTTAGTGGAGAGGACCCAATAGCTATGAACCCTAATTTTTCACCTTTCAAGCTCCTAAATGGTATATTGAATTTTTACATAGTTCCATGGAGTTTCCTAATGAGGGAGCACGAGGATGCAGGGATGTGGGGACGGGTTTCAGAGACGGGGGCATTGCGGGCCTAAATTTGGGGGTGGCAAGGGGATGGTGGGGGGTGGCGCTGATATACAAATTGAGATGAATTGAAATCTTCAAGGCAAAATCTGCAATATAACATTTGTGGAAGTGCCCCATGAAAATCAACAAAGGCAACATTTGTAGCTTCAAATTTTACCCCTTATGGAGAGAAAATCACCTGCTACCTCTAAGACAAAATTTCTTCCTTTTTTCTCCCTCTGCATTATTGTACATGCCAATCTCTATAAATTTGACCCCTAGGATTTGCTAAGCAAGTGATATTGCATAAATTCTAGTTTCACATGTTGATTATTTTTTTTTCTGGGTAATTTAGCAATGGGAATACGTAAGGGTGTTTTTCTTCTAGGAATAAAAAAGTTGGGGTAGCAAGAGTGGTATTTCTTTAGCTTGAGGGAACACAAATACTTCAATGGCACTTGACCAAACCATGTAGTGAAGTCAAGGTAGTGGAATGCCAACAAGTAGTGCAAAGGAGGGAAAAAAAACTCTATTGTTGAAGGTTTTTCTATGTTGAAAGATGCCAAAATTAGAAGCTAAATTTTGGAAATCTATAGATTGTACATTCAAGCCATTTGTCAAGACAATCCTTGTATATTGCTTGTTTGATTATTGTATTGATGTCAATAGAAATTTCGGAGATTATGATGAGGAGAATGGAGAGAAGGTGGGCTTGAAGTAACCTACTAAGGTCATGGTCTTCCCTTAACGTGAAAGCATGGACACCAAAATTTTCTATTTCAATAACAATAATGTCAACAAGTTATGGTATTGTTGCAAGAAACGTTAGAGATATTGGATTGCTGGTGGAACTCTAAGGAATGTCCCTAGTAGGGTTAGTAGACAAATGAATAAGCCCTCAATCAGAATTAGGTCACTTTGTTGAAGTCTTTGAAAATGTATGGATTGCTAGGCAAGATTGTAGTCCCTTGTGCCTATCATTGAACTGCTAAGTTGCTGGTTTGGGTTCGAGTTTGAAGAACTGATTCGCCGGTATGGCAAAATTTTGAAATGGGGTTTAGGTTCTTTAGTACAAAAACATGTAAAAATTATATATATATATATATATATATATACATATGTATGCAGCCTAGAAGCATGAATTAAGATTAGAATTTGACATAGTATCATAAAAACAACAAAAACACCATAAACTTGTAATCATAGCATCATATCAACATCAAAATATTAAAATAATAATATTGAGTTCAAGTATTATTGTTTTGACTTTCAACAATTGGAGCTTTATACTACATTTCAATCATCTAATGGATTATCTAAATCTTCTTCTTCTACATCATCATCATCAAAGGCATTAGTTGATTCATAAGCAGTGCCAATGCCAATGGGCCCAGCTTCACTAATAACATTCTCACTTTCCAAGTCCTCAAATGCTTATTACTTTTTCAATGTACTTGTTTGTTTGTAATTAACATCCTACTTGAAAAATGGTAAAAAAGTAGCTTGCGACTCCCTTCACCTATTGAAGATATTATTTAATGTTTAAAATTTGATTTATCACTATAGAGAGCTTCCAATTAACTGGACAGGGGTCATAATCAGCAATTGGATATAAAAATTTCACTAGAAGAAATCTTGAGGGCTAGTTAAATTTGATGTAATAAATATCTGAACTTCAGCAAATTTTGTCTTGTAATGTTAAAGATCTTATTCAAATTTTCTAATAATTGTTTTCTGCACTAAATTATAGAATGTTTCTGTAATGAGCTTGGCTGGCTCCTTCTAGATAACCCAATATGAACAACTTTTCTAATTCTGAAAATAAAGAGATTTGATACTTTTTCCTGAATAATTATATAATTCCTTTTTGCAATTCCCAAATAAGTATGAAAACAACCATCCAAGATGAATCTAATCCAACGTTTCAATATGAATAATAGCCAATACAATTTCATAGGAAAAAGAAATAGCATCTAACTCCAGCGTATGGATTTGTCAAACTAAATAGGACATCTATCAAACGGATACATCATGACAATGATATAAATAAAGTCCAACCTTGTAACCAAGCGTTTGCCAGTAGATTTCAAAAACGCCACCATATTATCTCTCTACGTGGCTGCTAGTAAATTACCACTCCGCGAACTAGCAGCAACAACCAAAGAAAACTCACACTGAGGAAGGGACTGTAAACCAGTCAAAGCCAAATGAAATACTTCCACTTCCTAACGCTGAACCATACAAGCACAATTCACCAACATGGAACGTTGATTCAAAGTGCATACAAATTCTGAGAATGATTCGTTCTCAGCCAACATATAACCTCCAAACCCTTGAAACGTCTGCAGCAGACCAAAGTCCACAAGTGCAAAAAAATATTCAGCTCCAATACAGTAAGATCTCAGTCCATAAACCAAACAATAAATCTCTAGTTCTATCTCCAGCAAGCTCCAATCCGATCGACCTCTTAATGCAGGCCCCAGTTCAATGTGAAAACCAATTTCAGAATTAATTGCACTTTCCTTGTGCCAATTAATTATCAGTAATCTTCCTCTGATAATAATCTCCAGAATAAATCCAATTCTCTCCTTAGCCACAGAAATATAGTAGAGAGGTCTTGCAATTATTAACCTCAGCACAATTGTAGCAGTGAAGAACTCAGAAACCCTAGCCCAAGGCTCAAGAAGAAAAATTATAAAATATTCAATAGATGATTTTCCTTTCACAAAGCATTGCTTTTATAATTAAAAAGTGTC
>MU225217.1:2407347-2421462 GCA_018584345.1 Thuja plicata | reverse complement strand
AAACTGGAAAGGACTAGGCCAAAACATCTCAGGATCCCTTTGCAATCCATGTTAGCCTCCGGGACCATGCAGACATAGGCTAACTGCAACTCAATCTGGTGATGGCTAAAGTGGGGACATTACAATTTCCTTGTTGTTTGATAAGTGCAAAGGGGATTGATCAAAGATTCTAAGTTCTAAACAAGTTTTATTGTTGAAAATTTGAAATGTTTACGAACATTTCCTTAGTGGAGTTGCCAGATGTTGTGACCTTTTCACGCCATCACCCCATTGCGAACGGTAACCCCCTTTTTCTTTCTTTGCAGTTGAGTATTAGTCTTAGTTTGGCTCTAGTTTGGTGGCAGTTTCAAAGTCTTCAAGTCAATTGGCTAAGTTCTGACCAGCTCTAGATACAAGCTCTTGCCCATTTGAGGAGTTGAACCATAAAGGGAATAGAATTGTTTAGCAAGGCACCCGGCACTTAGCCAAGTTTTAGGTAAGATTGAGCCTTAATTAAAGTCTGATATGGAAGTGGAAGATCTGACTTAAGCTCAAGATCTAATCATTGAGAGAAAATGGAAATCTAGTGGGAAAGGATTGAGAGTGTGCTATGAAGACGAGGATGAGCGATCAACAAAGTGTGAACAAAATTTGAGCATGATAGCAATGAAACTTGAACTCTTGCAAATCAGATCTGAAATGATTAAGTTGAAAGCATGCATTTGGCAAGTGAAGGGAATCGAGTTCCAAGTATGAAGATTGAACAAAGGATGAATGGATTCAAGTTGGAAATCAACCAAATTCTGAAAGTTGATGTTTGAATGGAGGGAAGAAGCTAATGACTTTTGGGAGCCTGTCCCAAGGTAGGTCGGAATCCAACCTCACCTTGGACAGGGCTGTCCAAGAAGAGGTGGACAAGCATGTCCAAGCTCCCTTCAAATTCTGCCCTCCAATAAGAGCCCGATTCCAATTTCATGACAATTTACACCCAGCTGTATTACCATTTGGTGTATGATTGAACATCTTTACCAAGCAAAATCTGATCCAAGTTTGGAAAGGATAAATTTCTCCATGAAAAGCATAAAAATCTGTTCCATTATCAGGGAAGTTCACATTCAGATCTTAAATTTCAGAATGAAATCAAGACGTCAAAGGCCACTCCATTCAATCAAGGAGAAGTTCGAATTTGAAAAGGGAAGAGTGCAGTGAAGCAAAATGGTTTTAAAGAAGGCATTAAATTGTGAAAAGGGAAAACATCAATGCTGTCCAAGGGTGGGTCAGATTCCTACTTCCGACCTCAGCTTGGACAAGCACGTCCAAGCCCCTCCAAAATCTTGCCCAGCAATAAAGCTCAAACAATTCGACTTAGGGGATAAATTTGTCTCTTCAAATCAATGAAATCGCTTGTATAGGTCGGCTATAAGGATTATACCATTCATTAAATGCAATACAAAACATTTATTTATCTCAACCATGCATTTAAATCAGGTCGGCCTGCTCAGAAGGATAAAGGAAATCGATTTAGATTTAATTTGTTAAGAAAAGGCCAGGTCAGCCCAACCATGGGTCATGTCCCTTAAGCCCAATCACATATAAATGTTGGGTGTTGAAATTCATTTCAACACCCAACTCAATCTGATCAACATACAAAGGCAGAGCAGATCGACTTTAAAAGCTAGCGAATTTTACATCAGCAACTCGAATTTGGAGAAGACATTGAAAGCATTTGAAATCAGACTTGAAACAACATAAGGATTTGAGCGAATTCAAGGATATAAACTCAGAAATTATGTAATATTCCCGGTCCAGGTATTGATTTAAAATTGTCTGAAATTTCGTCACTTTGACTGCGAGTATGTTACTTGTTTTAAAACTTGGGTGGAAGTGTGTAGCATTGCTTTTTGTGCAGATTCAGATCTCTCACACGAGTATAAAGATGAACTTCAAATAATAAGGTCTCTATATTGCTACTACGCTTGACTAGAATGCAGTAGACTCGAACAATAAAACAAGGATTGCAGATAAAAGAAACTCAACCAGTCCGATATAGATTTATTGGTATTAAGAGAGAGTCGATACAAAAACTCCCATACAATCATCAACTAAACCAAATCCTACAATCCCAATCGCATCATCACAAATATATGGAGAAAAGAAGTTAGCGAACTAGTGCACCTGTCAAGGAGAATGCTGCGACCTGTAGCTGGATAAATGCCCACAACTGATATGGCTGTGCAAGCTGTGAATGTGACTGCTACGGAGGGCTGCTGTAGGTGACCACGCGGTTATACTATCTCAGCCCGCGGCCTGTCAAAGGGGAAATGCGGCGGTCTGTAGCTAAAGAAACGTCACCCACTGATGTGGCTACGCAGTCTATGAAGATAACTGCTATGGAGGGGTGCCGTGGATGATCACTCGGGCATACTACCTCAGCCCGCGACCTCTCTCTTGTCTGCTAACGTCGGCCTATAAGGAAAATCAGGCCCGCTGATGAGGGACCTTGCCGTCACTGTCTGAAATGCAATGCGTGGATACCCAGACTTCCACGTTAATGACTGAGATTGCCCAGGCTGCTTATGAAATGTCTGCACGTCCACATTACCTGAGAGTATGATATCAGAAGTCTCACGCCCAGTCTTCCACTAATCTGCAAACCGTCAACTGCAAGAGAAGTACCGTACCCTGGCAAATGTGATAGAGATTATTTGTGACGGGATACTGCTATGGCTTGGCTATGTATCGGTTTTACTGGTACTACACTGGAAATGGTTAAAAATCTGAACTATATGAACTGTTCATAACTGCAAAACTTGACGCCACACCGGAATACTTACTTGCTTGCTAAGCTGGAACATTCAATATTACCAAAAGCTGTTTCCTGTACATTTAATTCCAATATGAAATCTGTATGATTTCACCCAAACTGAGAATGCTGGGGCTACATCCAGTTTCTCAAAAGATTCTCAAGGGGCTACGTCCTCAAGAAAAATAAGTCACATTTAAGCAACCAGATATAAAAGCTTTTTTTATATTTTCTCATTGTACTTTCCCAAGGAAGATTGCCTTCCTTTTATCACCTCGTAGTGAGAGCCAAAACATCCGAGTAGGCAATGTGGGATAAAAAANCACTTTCGTCCTTTAGTCACTTAAGTCACTTTATAAAATAAAGTAACTTAAAATTATAATATTAAAGTGACTTTATAACAATACTTTATAAAATAAAGTATCCCAACCATATAGTCTGACTCAGATATAAAATAAATGTCCAAGTAGCACCTGTGACTGACTGGCATCCTCTGAAAAGCGGCCATTAGACTATCCGGATGGCTAGATAGACTAATCAGGCATAAAATTGCATTACTGCAGAGAAGGGGACATTACAAATTATCAAAGAAAATCAGGTCTGAAGGGTGCGAATTTCAGATCTGTGCAAGTAAATCAGAAGTTGAGATTTGTAGAAGGCTGTTAGAAACCTTCAACCACAGCCTGATTGGAACGAATTCACACAAGATTTATATTTTGCAAGCCCAGATTTCTATAGACAGCCAGCGAAGTGAGTATGCATGGTGGCATTTTGAATGGAAATTCAAATGAGATTGGGTTTGTCAAGTGTTGTCTTCTTGAAAGATCGAACTGGATAGATTTTGGGATCAAAATGTTGCAAGTTCTAATTCACATCTACGAATTGTGAAGTATAAATAAGATTTTGGAAGTTGAAAATGTAATCTTTCATGTGTTATTAGAGAAAATATTCATAGCAAAGAATTAAGTGGAAATTTTTGGATTTCATTTCTTAGCCTTTAATTTTCAATCTTTAGAAAAGTATGAAATTCAAAATCTAATGGATGGTGTTGTATGAAAATTCAAGATGTCGGGAGCTAAGGCTGGAAACTTGAAGGAGGATAGGCAAGCCCAAATAAAGCACAAGACGAAGGAGATGATGTCGGAGACAAGCTTCACCTCGAAGTCGAAGAAGATAAGCGATACGAACCTTGGACTGGTCAACATGGAAAGAGTTAGAGATTGAATGTTCAGAGGCAATCCATCAAAATTGGCAAGGTGAATGGTTAGAAATGTAATAGTTCAAGCGACGGCTTTTCCTGCAATGATGCAGTGCACGGAGTTGATAATTGAATGCGTGAAGCATTATGATCCACAAACAAGAAGAATTTGTTATGGTTAGAAATTTTTGGAATCACTTACGGAACAAGCAATAAGGGAGACATCCAATATCCCACTTCACAAGATGGGTGTCTACATGACAGAGGAACAAGCTTGGAATTATTACCATGACAAACTTGATGCTTGTACTACAGTGATCAACAATGATTGGCTACATGAACCAAGGAAGCATCGCTCCAAGTTTGAAATTGACTAAGTCGGACTTCTCGGAGATTATGGAGATCTCATCATCATGCCGAGCAAAGTTATGGGAAGCCGTCAAGGTGCAATCTTTGAACCTTGGATGTTCTACTTCATAGACAAAATATCAACTGGCGAGATGATGTTTTAGCTGGCAAAGATCATTAGTGACAATCTCAATCTCCAATTAAGGATGCTAGAGAAGACAAAGTCATTTTACATGAGCTTGTATATGGTATACATGTTGGCAATGATGTTCACGTGTCTTGGATTGAGATGTTTAGGCACAGTTGGGGATGGAATGGGACAATTTCTAGTGCATGCATGCTATCCGCTGTTACATCGCAACAACAAGCATTTCAAGATATTCAACAATTCATTTTCCATGTGCATTGTGAGATCACTACAAGGGGCACCTCACAAGAGACTATCCGATGATGCTGAGAAGTTGATCAAGAAGTATGGTTCATGGTATATTCAATTTCCGAAGTTCAAATAAGGGTGTTGGGGAATTCATCATGTACCAAAAGGCTTCCAAGATATCCAAGAAAACAACTTGTGGTGATGGAAGTAGCAAGGCAATTGCTCACATATGATAAAATCCAAAAACATAAGCACAAATAGGGGGTTACTGTTCCACTTCATCTTGGAAATTCATTGGAAACAATGTCCACTTCAAGCAACTGAGGCAACGAAGAAAGAATTCAAGTATTATGCATTGGGGTCTTATGGTGGGAGGAGGGATTTTGATCCAAACAGGCAGATTAGGAAGGCTTTTGGAAACAAATATAAAAATGTGCCACACTTAGAAGATTATTGGATAGATGTTGTTGATGATTTCGAGGTGAGAAAAAGAAAGTTTTCAAGATTAACTGTGGAGACGATTAGAAAATACAAGTGGCAGCAAGTTCAAATTCCTAATCAATTAGAGGATGATGACAACCTTATTGGAAAGGATCTTGCGGCAACAAAAGGCCAAGAGTTAGAACCCATTGATTGGCTTGAGGATCATGATATTGATTTGAATACTTTCATGATACTAGTTGCACTCTTCACTCAGGAATGGTTGGATACAAATTTAAAATTTGAGGAAGAAAGGAATCCCATTGATTTATGAAATGATGAAAGATGTGGAAGAGCCCGAGGAAGAATCATCCGAGCAGCCACAAGAGATTAGTAGTAGGCAAGAAGGTGGAAGATGTAAGAAGGGAAAAGACAATGATTAGGCTTCACAAACTAAAGCCACGAATAGGAAGGAAACATCAAATCAAGGACCACCACCCAAGAGACAGAAGTTGAGAGTTGCTCAAACGAAGGCTACTACTTCTTCGACGCAAGAAAAGATCACACCTCCCACAAACAAGGAAGTACCTCAAGAAGTTGTGGTTGAATGAGAAGCTAGTATAAATCAAAGTTTCAACTTTTCCCCCTTGGATCAAAACGAGCAAGAAGATGATTCTCCTCCTCAAAGGATAGAAGATCTTTTGGACAAACATGATAATGTGATCGATATTGATGACATTCTTGAAGATGGTGAAATGGGCTTCCCAGATGAGAACTTCAACAAGAACATAGTCGTGGGACCGCAAGAAAACCAAGAAGAGGAAGATCAAGGAGATGATAATCAAAGAGATCAAGATCAAGATCAAGAGGAGCCAAATAATGAATTAGGAGAATATACTGCGCCTACATGGTTGCGAGAGATGTTAAAGAAAGAAGTTGCAAAGAAATAACCAGTTGAGAACATTGAGAATCTTTTAGAGAAGATTCAGAAAGAAAAAGAGAAAAGTCCAGTGAATAAGTTTTCAAAGATTATCAGAGATAGTTCAGGTGCTTGCATAGTACAAATCGCTATCCCAAGGGTCGAAGAGGCAATGTAAGGTATCCTCCCATAGGACTATGACATTGTGGAGCATGACTTGGGAACAACTACAAAGAAGCACATAATTGAGGATGCCCATGGATCTATCCAAGTCTTAGAAGAAAGATTGAATAGAGAAGTTGAAAAGAAGAGGCAATATAAGGAAGAAACCATATAGTTGAAAGATTACATTTAACACTTGATGAATCCGATACAACAAAACGATCAAGCATTTGCTCCTTCCATCACACTTACAAGAGAGTCAATTGATAATTTAGATGTTATGAAGACAACACAAGATGCAAAGATATCGATCAAGGAAGTCATTGGAGAGGCAAACAATTTCATTGAAGAGTTTATGGAGAGTTATGTGATGGTTGTTTCCATTCAGAATAGAATTCAAGCTTTGCACATGATATGCGCGAAATTTCACTTCATCAAAAAAAGACTATCCTACAACTGCAAGCATTGAAAGATGTTCCCAAGAATATGTTGGAAAAGGGTGACGCGATAAAAGCAAGTGAGGTAATTGATTATAGTGGATGGTACCATGCATTAGCTTCAAAACAAGACACCCTCGAGAAAGTAAAGTGTGACTATTAGTGGCTAAAGGAAGCAATGCAAGCGATTCAAGATGAAATCTTCGAGGCAGGGAAACAAGCATTGAAGTATGATGAGTGCAAAGATGAAAATATGAAAGAAATATTGAAAGAAAAGATGAAGGCCATGTACTTCAAAGTCACCAATTCCATAGAGAAACAATTGAAAGGTGTTGCATCATTCAAAACTTTCATAACTAGTTGTAGAGATAGTGCATTTGAATGGGAAAAGACTTTTACCACTTGTACAATTGATTTGGAGGTTGCTGAATGGAAGGTCCAAAATTTGCCAAGTGTGCCTATGGAGGAGCTAAACAATATCATGTCTAGGCTCATTGAATTTGCAAATAAAGAAAAGGATAAGGGAAACAAGCTTCTAGAGAAATATTTGTTGTAAGCCCATGTGGCAATGATTTTTCTTATTGGTTCCTTGATAGGTGCTTTATTTTGATTGGACAACATTCAATGCTTGTTAGTGGTAGTTGGGGAAACCCTATTTAGGGCTTTGTTGGATAAATTTGGGGCATTGATCTTAAATCAATCTAAGCCATTCATTGTAATTGAGCTCCCTATATAAGGTTTGATCCTCTCATTTGTAAAAAGAGATTGTTGAAGAAATTGTTGCTAATATATTGTCAAATGTGATCCTTATTCATTGTTGTCTTTGCATGGTGAATACTTGTTAACTTTTGGAGTATTGCATGATTTCCTAAATTCCTCATTTAGTTTAGAATTTTCTTAAGCTGAGTGAGAGTTAAAATAGTTTTCGTATAATAGTTGGATAGTTAATTAGATGATTAAAGATCTTGTTGTTGTTGAATGCATGGTGAAACTAGTGTCCATACCTTTTGGTGTTTGTTGATTACAAACAACAATGCAAGGTTAGTCTGGGCCTTATCGCAAGCACTTCACTTCAATTACATGGCAATCATTGTTTTGCATTATGGTTTTGATGAGCATAAGTGGTTTGAACATCATACTTGCATCCATTGAAGATTGCAACCTCCTTAGTGTAGTTGAATTGGCGAAGCTTGGGCTGATATGGTCTCACAACATCAACATTGTCTTGCATTAGTAGTAATAGTCTAGATTTATAAACCCTCATCTCGTTTGCATTTTATTTCAAATAGAAGTTTAGGAGTAGTCGATGCACTCATATTGCCACATAATTCATAAGTAAAGTTGACAAGTTTATGTGAATTAGCGTAAGTACCCTTGCACAACCAACATACATCAAAGCCAAACGAGCTCATCCCTTGCAGTTTGAACCTTGGAGTTGCCTCTATGATCTTCAGTGCAATCTTAGGATACGTGGTTATTTTGATCAAGAGAGGATAGAGTGTCTTGGCACTTAATTCTGTGTTGGTGTGGTCATAAAACACTCATCAACAATACCCAATACAAACAAAAAGGTCTCTCACAACCAAAGAAAAGGAGAAAAATCTAGTGGGAGAAAATTCCTCTCCAAAAGAGAGAAAAAGAGTATTAAGGACAACGAAGCCTCCAAGAAAATGTCTTAAAAAATAGGAACATGAAGAACATCTTCAAAGCACGAAGTAGTTGCAGGCAAGTGTCAAAAAGAGACTACTGCTATAGTGATGCATTGAAGAACCTCCTCTGAAACCAAGATGATGATCAAGATTAGGAAGACAACAATTTGTATGAGTGTGTAATGATCCCTTTTTCTAATTGCTAATTTAAAGGATCCCGAGACAAGAAATGAACAAGAATAAAAAGTGACAGTTAGTAATGTAGTATTAATTAAGTATAAAACATATAACTTCCTTAATTTCAAGATTAATCAAGCATTCATTTTATAGCCAACATCATGCCAAGTGTAATCTAAATGATCACATAATATATCAACTAGCTTAAGGTGGTCATCTTATTCCTTCCTCGTCTCATAATGAATGGTAGAAATTAGAATTACTGTGCTCAGGTAGAAACAGTCTCTAAGAGGTTCCCTCATGAACAAAGCCATTTTGGGATCTTCACCCCACTGAGACCTAATTACTCTTTCCTTCACAAAATCCCTCTTCATTATGAGTATTGGGAAAAAGATTCCAACTTATCATATTTAGAAGCAATCACTAATTAATAATACATACTTAAGCCTTAATTCCTTACTCCTCTCCTAATCACTAACCCTAAGGCGGATGGTAGAATTATTGTGCTGGGGTATGGAAACAGTCTACAAGAGGCTCCCTCATGAACAAAGCCCGTTTTGGGAATCTTTGCTTCAATGTGACCGGATTACTCCTCTCCCTTCGCAAACTCCCTACCCACTTGGTCATATTAGTGAATGATTAAAGAATTAGCTGAGTATATATTATTATTCCACATATTACAAATATATTGATAAACATGTATAATTCAAGTTTCATTCTTATTAGCGTATATTAATTATTTATATATATATATATATATATATATAGTAATTCTTATGTTCCAAATATATGAAATTATTCAAATTACGTAATTCCAAATATATATACTCTTGATATATATAATCTAGATATATGATATCTCTATGTGTATTTATATATACAGATAATAGTTCTTATATATATATATATTCTAATCTGCAGATATATAATTTAGATAGATGTATATATATCCAATCCCTCGTGTGTGTGTGTGTGTGTGTATATATATATATATATAATCCTTTCATGGTCCAATCTTTCCCAAACATCTCAGTTTCAATCTATTGTTGTTCAATGATATTTCATATATTAGTATCGGGTAGTATCTCCGTATTCTTTTGACCATCCAAATCGATGTTATTCCTTCCTCCATTTTATCGGATTTTTAATTCTATTAACGTTCATTTGCTCTTCCCATCAATATTTACATGTTTCACATTTATACCTTTCATTATAATCTCTTTTCGATATAATACATATAATCTCCTCCATTTATACTCCGCGATCCCTCATGAAAACTCCCCATGTCATTAGTACTCTTTCTTCTCTCTTCGATGTTAGAAGAGATATTATATATCTTGCAAGATTAAAGGTCACATCTCTTGGTTTCTAACTATTAATCGTCGGCTTTTCAAATCATTATTTGTGTCTCCATATAAATAATAATTATACTACATGTATCTCTATATGTTTATCCTCGCAGGGGGAGGGATTGAATATAAAAGTGCCCATGATGGTGTTCGATAGCTCCACCATATGAATATGTTGCTTTTGTGTGGATCGTATTGCTTCAATATCCAATATATATTAATAATCTATTCTGATGTCTTTCGTGATTCCATGATTCTCAATCTGATATGTTCGTGTTGTTGGAGATGAGTCCTTGATGTTTTCTATTATCATTGTCTTTAATATTTATATTCTACTTCTGTTTAAGTAATCTTTGTTGGTCTTTGTAAACAGTGTGTGTCATTCTTTGTAATTAACTAGGACCCGCCATATATCAACTTCACCCATAATATTTCTGACTTGGACGACTTTGCTAAATTGTCATGAATTTAATAGCATACTGTGAGTCATTGTTCATAGTCTTATTCCGACTTACCGTCTTTGGGTATGGTTTCATCGATGGTGTCTTACTTTCTATTGTAGTCTTCGTAGTATATTTTTCCTCTTTTTTTTTCGGTTCCTAGGAACATCTTACGTACTTCATAATATACTCCATGTCCTCCAAATGGTATTGTTAAGGAAAGTTTGTAAAATAATACTTGGATTATTAATCGACTTTCTTTAGTCAGTGCTATATTGAGTAGTGTTTTGTTAATATTATTAATAATATAATGATTTGTTATTAATATTGATTATTTATTATACATCATAATAGTATAATATTATTTATTTATGTATGGTATTAAAAATGACAATCATATATCATTATTGTTGATTATTAACATAGTGATATATATAATTTATTTAATAATAAATATATTAATTCATATAAAAAATTAAGAACTTAATTGCAAAAGCGATTTATACATGCGTTCATATGCCAATCATGGCTCATGATTTATTTAATAATAAATATATTAATTCATATAAAAAATTAAGAACTTAATTGCAAAAGCGATTTATACATGCGTTCATATGCCAATCATGGCTCATGACAAAGTACCCCCAATGACACTACTCAAACAATTAACCAATGGCAAACAAAGGCAAAACATTTATCAGTCGAAGATATAGATGGCACACGAATCTACACTAGTGACATCAACAACACTACTCAACCATGCAAGAGGAAATTGCTAGTAAAAAATATAGGTGCCAGTAGTCTAAAAAACTAATCTACTGAGGATAAGTCATCTCCACAAAAATTGGAATGCTAGAGTGTCTATATGGTAAAAGCTCCATCTTATCAAAATACAACCACTCCATTCGACTAGCATGTAGCAACAAATATTGAATACATAGCTCACTCCAAAGCAAAACCAAGGAAGCATTAGCACTAAAAGTAGAACTTCCCCCATAATGTTGACAATGGAGAGAGATGACAAGTCCACTTAAACTGTCACCAAGTAGTTCATGAAGGAGAATTTCAATGTGCACAAGAAAGTCCTTGCAATTGAAAAGGGTATGTAACCAAAGCACGCACGCATGGAACAAGAACCACGATGATTTAATTTCATCCTGGAGGGACACTCATCGGACACAAGTGTGACAGGTCCACTAAAACTTTGTCACCAGGTAGTACATGAAGGAGAATCTGAATGTGAACAAGAAAGTCCCTTCAACTAAAAAAAGGCATGCAACCAAAGCACACACTCATGGAACAAGAATCACTAGGATTTAATGTTGTCATCGGGGGACACTCATTGGACAAAGGTGTGATAGGTCCACTAAAACTGTATCATCAAGTAGTGTATGAAGGAGAATTTGAATGTGCGCAAGAAAGTCCTTGCAACTGAAAAGGGTATGCAACCAAAGCACACATGCATGGAACAAGAATTACTAGGATTTAGTGTCAATTTGGAGGGACACTCATCAGACAAAGGTGTGATGGCAAAACAGATTTCACTACACAACCCCCCATTACACTTTATAATATAGTGCATATTCAAAGTACGACACAACAATATGTGCAAAATTGCCATAAACATACACACGAGTGACACTTTATCTCATTGTGTCTACAAACAAAGAAGTGCATGTAAAAGATGCTCAAAATGCCCAAATAGGGCAAAGTGCTAGAAAATACATGTAGAACAGTCCAAGTGAAGTCATCCAATGCAAACAAAAAGTTTCCACGAGCCAAAAAGACCAAGTAATCATCCGTAATATAAACTCATGAAAAATTGAATAAGATATACTTGGGAAAAACCTATAAAAAATGCACGGATAGATGTGAAAAGCTCGAAGAGACGTGTCAAATGCCGCAATAATCACAAAAAACAGAGTAATTGGTAAAAAGATACCAGCTCTAGAGCAAAAATACCACATTTGACTTCAATAGGCTATAAATTGTACCAACAACAAAATCTCACAAAAGTACTAGCACCATCAAGTTCGGAACCAACTTTCTAACAATATTTTGTTTGTCCAATTTCAACATCATATACAAAAGTTACGCCCAAAAGAAAAAAACATGCTAAATTTAGCCAACCAACAAAAACATGGCCCTTGTGACTTGATTTTTGCAAAATTCATACACTAAGTGAAAAATCCAACAGATATCTAGATGGTCTTTTGGGGCTGAGAAAAAGACCCAAAAACCTAATAAAAAAATTGCAGGAAAAAAGTTTATGGCTGAATATTTTTCACTCTTTGTTGCTATTTCTAGCTTCTTTTCCTACAAGAAATGTCAAATCTTGGAAATCTGAGAGTGACCCAAATGATTTTGTTGTCTCCAAGAAGAAATACCCAAAAATTATTTGTCTCCAAGATGAACTGATATGTAGATTCTCAAAAAATACCCACTTCTAGATCCACAAAAAAAGTTAAGTCTGGTGACCTTGTAATGCTTTTGAGAAAAGAATCCCTCAAAGATTGTGAATGGGTTTGCTGAATCCACGCTCTGATACCATTTTGAATTTTGCAACACAAGCACCTGCAAGATCAAACAGTAAATGAAGAACACCATCCACACGGAGAACAACAAGAAAGATTTGCTATATTCCTCTAAAGAAAATATTATAGAATGAATGATACAATGCATACCATTATGCATAATAGGAAGCAGGAGAAGCCCTAATCTAATAATAGAAAATAAAGTTCAACTAAATGAGCTTAAGCTAAAAAAGAATGTACAATCATGTGCTCAAATTATGCACGGGTATGTCCAGAAATATGTAATGCAAAAATATGCAAATATGCATGATACAACACATCTTGAGAGCTCAATATGCAAATATGCATGAGATCTCTCTATTACAGGTTTACTAATAGAATGCCCTACCAAATCATTTTCATTTAAAAAAAGCTACACTTCTTGTCCAGCCTCTCACTCATCTTCATTATACTCAGGTTTCATCTCTCCCTAACCGTTCTTTGAATTTATGGTACTTGCTGTTGTATTCCTTTAAGAACTCTTTCATTTGTCTTATTGTTACATTCTTTGGTATTCTTGAAAGTAGTCTTTCATTTCTACCTGTAATTATATATTTCTTTATGATTCTCACTTTGATATAAGTTCCAACATTTAATGTAGTTGCTCCTTGTGCCATTTCTGTCGTTTGGGTTTGGTTTAGAATGGGAACCCTATAAGATGTCTCCCAAAGACAAATATTTCATGGGGGTTTACCTGTTTTTTAAATCAAGCTTCTTTTGTCTTTTCTTGGGGATTGGCATGTTGTTCTCCAATAAAGAATCTATTACTCAACATGTATGTGAATTAACTAAATTGATCCTTTGTGTTTAAAAAACTAAACTATTTCCTCTATAGTTTCATATGCTTTTCCTTTATCATATATTTCTTCGATGAACATTCAACTTAGTTACCGATTCAGGTGCGGGTACCGATGCGGATGCGGGATGCGGGTGCGCGGATGCGGGAAATTTTTTTTTGGGGGGATGCGGGTGCGTTTGGATGCGTTTTTATATATATGTATATATATTTTTAAAAATATATATATAAATAGTATAATACATTATATATGCAAAGAAATGTAAGAAACATACAAAAATAAATCATTTGATATTGATAATGAATATGATAGTATGATACTTGATAGTTCAACACTTCAACTTAAAGTTAAAACTTCAAAGACGTGACAACAAATTGAAATCAGTTATGTTCAAGATTCAAATGCAATTGCCAATTTGAACTACAAAACCAAAACTTAGTTCATGATTCAATGTTCAAGAGTCAAGATTCAAGATTCAGTAATCAGAT
>MU225217.1:2376417-2404648 GCA_018584345.1 Thuja plicata | reverse complement strand
TTTAAGTGGCAAAAATTTAAAAAACACAATGAAAACTGCTTTTTTTTTGTTTTTCTGGGCGTTTTTAGCCCGGATGCGCCCGGATGCCCTGTGGGTGCCATCCGGAAGCACATCCCAGGCGCCCGGATGCCTGTGGATGCTTCTGAGAAGCATCCACAGGCATCCGGGCGCCTGGGATGCGCTTCCAGACAGCACCCAGGCAGCACCCGCTCCAGCTTCAGCACCCGCACGCACCCGCATCCGCATCAGCCCGTAAACAGGGCGCATCGGTAACTGAGACATTCAACAATAGAATGAAATTTCCACTAGCCCTTATCAAGCAACAGAATTCCAATTTCTATAACTGCCCTTCCCTCTATGTCCTCACATATTCGTGAGGACACCAATGTCTTTTTTGGACAATAACAATTACGTACCAACTTCCTTGTTATAGAGAAATGGAGAGAGCAAATACAAACATATTAAAATTAACATCGAGTGTATTTCTGCATCTCAATAGACGGCTATACTAGATTAGTTAGGCATTGTATTTCTGATTTGCAAGGTAATGCCATTAGGTTAGGTCTTAGATGTAGCTTTATGTTTCAGGCAATGCAGTTTTACTCAGCTTAATCATTTTTTTCTTTCAAGAAACATAAATTTAATACATGCCTGCATACATTGAGGAGCAGTTGTTATGACAATGTGTATTTCCCCACTATGTGGAAAATATAACAAAAATGAATATAGAAAATGTAAATATACCTGCTGCAAATATATCGTGTAAATTATAAAATTCTAATAGTGTAGTTTCCACCATGTACAGTTGTATATATGTATATACAGATATATAACTGTATTTTGCATAGATAATTGCATACAAGTATATATATTTGCACCTATTTTTGCAGGCATTAAAACATGTGAAAAATAAAATTAAAATAAATATAGAAACTGTAGATATATCAAGTGTAAATTCTAAAACTTTAAATAAGTGTAGTTTTTGAAATATATAGTTGTATTTATATATCCAATTGCATTTAAGCATATGCAGTTGTATAAATACATTTGCAAATGTCTCTGCAAAGAATAAAATACGTAAAAAATGTAGCAAAATTAAATCTAAAAACTCTAAATATACCCAATGTAAATATATCAATTGTAAATTATAAAATTTCAAGTTTAGTTGTTTGATTTTAAAAAATGGGCGAGAAAAATATCATCTGTTACCCATCTAATATTTTTGTTGGTACCTTAACTAGATGTGAGATGTCAAGAAGAAGTGAGAGAAATTATGGATAAATGTGCATTTGAAGGCCTAGGAAAAGGAAATATAGATCTATTTATGATATCTATGGGATCATTAAGTGGCCATGTGGATGTCTAGCTCAGATCCATTTTGACTTTTGCATCTTTTCAAAAAGGGCGGATTTTACAAAATGTGTACATATAATTAATTGAAATGCTATGTTTTCTATTTTTGAAGATTGGCATGATTTATGCCAGTGGTCCTTTATTACAACCAAAATACTTTTTTATCTTGTACACCTTAAAGGGTGTGCTTACGTATGTACATATGCACATGTATTAGTGCTTTATTGAATTTTTAATAGTTTATTTTTGTTCAACCACTAGTTCTTTAAATGTATTTAATTTTGGGCCTAAATGTGCTGTACCCTAACAGCCATAGATTGAAAAGCTCAGACTTGGAAATCACTCAACAGTCCCAAAATTTTGAAAACGTGGGACACAACAAAATTTTTGGGGAAAACTCAACAAGTTTATCAAACATTTGAAAATACATGAAATTTTAAAAGTATTCTTAAAAAGTGCACATATTATTGATTTCCATAATATATTAATGAAAATTAGGGTTTAATTCATGTCAAATATCAAAAAACGAGTTCAAGCTATGAATACATATGAACTTCAAGTTTCAACATCAATAATAATTTTAAAATCATAAATTTTGTCTACGACTAAAGCTCAAAAGAGTTTGTTGCTGTTGTGTGGGTGTTGCGGAAGTGGATTGTATATCTGCAATATCCTCAACAAGTGCCCAATAGATAGTGATATAATCAAGCTTTGTATGCAAGGAACGAGCCCTTGATGGCTCGTCAACCTCACCTTTTATCTCCCATATGTTGCCATATTTACTTCCCATTCAGGGGCCTTCCCCTCCAAATCAGCTAACTCATCATTGGTTAACAATGGATCCACATCAATATTCTGGAGCTCAACAATCCAATCTCAACATGGATCAATGTTATCAAAGTCAAGTGCTTTATGTGCACCTTTCCCTTGTACCTTCTTTTCATGCAACCTATTGTCCATGTTGTTAAATCTGGCCAATTTTAAGCTTTTCTCTTGCTTTCTAAACATCATATGATACCGAGACCTAAACCCCTTATGTTAGTTGGATGTTTAAGCCGAAGGGCCATTCATCTATCTTTTCCAATCATGGTTTCAAATGCCTCTACACAATTTAACCTGCCAAATTGTGAGAACAATTAAATTTAAAAATATATAAGAGCTGGTACAGAATCCTTATACATGGATATTCTTGGTATTATCGAAGACATTGTGACAAATTCTTGGGTCAAAATACTTTACCGTTCAGGATATTTTAAAACTTCAATTTTTCAGAAGACGGTTAATGGAAGTAGCTACAATATGAGTTTGGGATATCTGGAGCAGAGATAAATGATGGGCTACACTTCCGGGTTATTGTGCACCATCCAATTAAACTTTTGTAAAAAAACAATTCTCTGGTTTAAAGTTGTAAAATTCTCAATTTTTCTGGTTAAGCAAGCTTTGCATGCTCCAAAAATCCTCTGAAAATTGTTTTTGGTTTCAGAAAATAAATTGTTTCCAAAATTTGAAATTGGTTATAAAAATGTTTTTGGAGTCCAATGTGGTTGTCAGAACTTGTCGGAGATTGACATGGTTGTGACAACCACCAAAATCCCCTATAGCTAGTTCAAGAGCAAAAGAAGAAAGGTGAAAGTTTACTTTCATTGGAGTTTTAAGAGGTTTTAAAACATCTTTCGGTCTCCAAAGTGGTTCTCACAACCACTCAAACGCTAGACACTCTCTTCTTCGCAAATAATAAAGTCAAAAGCATGTGAAAGTCATTTCGGGCATATTGAAAGGTTTCACAACTGACATTGCTATTCGAAGTGGTTGTGAGAACCACTCCATCGGCTGACATATATTTCCAGGCATTATGTGAAGACACAACTGTAGGCAATCCAAGACCGTCATAATTGCAGGAAATGCACAAATGGATTTGAATCAGCTTTAAAAATTTTCCAGCAGATGTTATGTGTTGGCAAGAGTCAACTGGTAATGCATGGTATGTTGTCATTGATGGCAACTATATACTTTACTCTTAGTCACTTGTAATATACTTTGCCTACCGAAAGTTTTGGTGATTGAAATAGCTAAGTATGGAGAACAGTTAAGGATACAAATTCAGAGATCGAGACAGTACAAATAGAGGTCAAAGTATCAGATGCTGTGAAGCTGGAGATTAAGAGAAGATATCATGGTATATCTAATCCTATGATCGCAAGTTTTTATGGCACTGATTGATGGAGATATGATTCACTGAGTATCTCATTGACAGAGAATCATCTTATGCGAGCCACTAGCATATTGGATTGATCAGCGATCCTATCGGATCGATGATCTAATCGGTTGGATGGAAGATCTTGTTTGGGCCGACTTCCTACACAACAACTTTTGATTGGTACAGGTTAGCATTGAGTTTTGGTCAGTTTTTTTATTCAAGGAGGTACATGTTTCATATTCTCATATTAGAGCCGACTAAGTTAATGTTATGGGCCTATGATCGAGTTTTTGATGCGAAGACAGAAGGATATTGATGTGATGATATGCAAGCAATATTGATGTAAAGATTGGCATTTTATGATATATGTGGAGCCTCATTGGAACTGTATTGGCATTATTAATGCTACCAGTTAGTTCAGTTTTGGGACTGTAAGTGCTTTCTATATTGTAATCTATATTTGATTAGTGAACCCGACTGAGGGCCAGATCAGTTTTTTGTAACTGTGCAGTGTGCTCTAGGCTGTAAGCCTGAATGCATGTGCATTCCCCTCATATGTACTTATACCTTTAACAAGATACTTATTACTACAGTAGTGAGATATTTGTGGGTGTCATCCCTACCGGGGTTTTCCCTTAACCAGGTTTTCCTCGATAACAAATCATGGTGCTATGATGTTGATGCTATCTATCTTGTTCTGTTTACTTTTGGTTATTTGTGGAATTAAGTTGTGGCTTTGGTTTATTAAGTTTAAAGATACTACTGCACCGATTCACTCCACCCTCTCGGTGCTTCCTAATCCTAACAATTGGTATCAAAGCCTAGTTCCTTGGATAAAGTTTAACAGCGGGAGGAAGATCTTGGTGGAAGCATCTAGCAGTACTTAGAAGCAGCTCTTGAATGCCCTTGAAGATTTGAATAAATCCAATACTCGCATTCATGATCTAGAGGTAAAGTTGAAAGAGGCTGATAAATTCATTATCAATTTGAAGGAACAATTGAAGCAGTCTAGAGGCAAAAGGAAGGACCTTGTGGATCAATTATCTCTGAAAGACAGTGACTCTACATCTACTGGAGAAAACAAACCTAAAGAGTATGATTTGATTGTAAAGGAAAGAGATAATCTAAAGAATGAGATGGAAGCCATGGAAATCAAAATGACTGAAGAAATGGAAGAGAAGAAGACACTTGAGCAATCATTGAAGGACAAAACTGAAGAATGCTACAAGTTGAATAGTGAAGTTGGACAGTTGCAAGTTTTTCTTAGAGAATCTAAACATAATGAGCAAGAATTGGAAAGAGTTAATGAGATATTGAGAAGAGATTTAGCTGATGCCAGAGAAATTCAAGAAAAACTTAGATCTGGCTTTGAGAAGCTTGATGAATAGATTGCAAGTCAAAAACCACATGGAGATAAGCATGGCTTAGGGTATGAACAAGGAGAATGTTCTAATACTGCTGAAGAAAAGGTAGATCAGACTAAGCAACCTAAGGAGACACCTTTGAAGAAAACAAATGGACAAAGATTCAATGACAGATGTTATACATGCAATAGGCTTGGACATAGGGAAAATGAATGCCGAAGCAATTCAACACCTCTTTTGGGATATTGTTTCACATGCTGGCAATATGGACACATATCTAAAGAACGTAGATCCAAACCTAATACAAGTGGAGGAAACCCTATATGCTACAAATGCAACAACTTTGGACATGTTGCAAGGAATTGCAGATTGAAGAATAACTCAGTAAATCAGAGGTATGTAAATTCAAGTGTTGTATGTTACAAATGCAATAATTCTAGTCATATAGCTAGAAATTGTAGAATGAATGGATCAGTTGGAAGAAACAATAATGAAAGAAGCAAAACATGCTTTAACTGCAAGAAAGGATATATTGCTCGATATTGCAGATCTAACAATTCAGGAAAAGAGAATAATGAGTCTGATGACAAAGGAAAGAGTCCTATGCTAATTGATGAAACCTAAAAGAAAATGGAGTAGACATGGGTAAGGAAAGAACAGATTGATTCATCAGGTCAGATCGCACCAGCTTCTGGTGTGGATCCTTCTGTTAAGGATATAGCTTCGGTCGTATGATGGACAAATGCTTGGATATATTGATGACAATAGTCATCATGATCTATAGTATGCTTGGGAAATTCAGTAACATATATGTATGTGTATATGTGAATGTATATGCGACATTAGATACATGCACATACACCCATACATACATGTATTCATTTATTGATGAGCATGGCACTATACTATAAATCATGGTGAGTACTATCATCTATATATACATGTATACTCATGCATGACCTGACAATATGAAACCAAGAAATTGAGTAAACTATGAGACCGATTCAATTATCATGTATACATATATATTGATTAATAATGGTATTATTACTCAATATTTATATGTACACATGACAAGTAGATTAAATTTGATCACCTTTATTAAAACTAATAATGATCAAACACCAAATGAATCGACTATTGGTGTTGACTTCTATTCATTATTTGGTGTCGATTTTATCGACTATTGGTGTCGACTTATATTCATTATTTGGTATCAACTTCCATTGACTATTGGTGTCGATTAATATTGTAACCATTATATGGTGATTAACTTCCATCATAATTGTGTTGTCTTATATCTCCGATAACAATAGTTATCGGGCCTTGACACATTGGTTATCGTTGATGAAAAGTTGCGACCCATTGTGACGTGGCATGCCTGTTGGAAGGCATGTCTCCTCGTCATTCTATATATGCTCTTGAGATTCACGATCTAAGAACACACAGAAATAATACAGTGCAAGTGCAAAGATCGTACATCTCCATACATACTAAACAATATTGATATATGTTTCATTTGCATAATCTTCCATTGGATTACTTACAGGTTGCCGATTGAAGAAGTGATACTTATCTATATCAGCAAATCATTAATAGTTAAGATCATCGCAGCAAAGAACAATAAACAAATCAACAACATATTGTTCTTTGACAACATATTTGTATTGATAGCATTCAACAAGTATCATTGAATCGATATATATATATATATATATATATATACACTATAATGCAAAGTTTCGATATATATATATATATATACACTATAATGCAAAGTTTCGATATATATACTTATCAAGAGTATATTCTGATTATTTGATAAGTTTGCACATCACAAAAGGTTGATGATTGCTCTCAAATCTTTGACATATACTTTGACTCTGGTATATTCTGCCCTTACTCTTGCATATTTATATTTTGGCTATAAAATAGATCAGAAGTTATTTTGATTTATATCAGCATTGTTGATTCCCTGCATAAAAGTTATCAGTATATTCAGAGCATTAAAAGTGATATATTTGCATCAATATTATTTGTGAAAAATAAAGATAATATTCAACAATATTTTTCTCAGTATTAAAAGATGAAAAGAATTAAATTTCTATCTTCTCAAATCAAATTACACTAACACCTTCATCATCAATGAATTAGGTTATAAGAGCTAAGGGATAGTTCTCATTAGAAAATCCTATGACACCTCGTATAAACTACGATGAAAGATTTAGTTGCAGAATGATTCAGAAAAGCTATGATTGAGATCGCAAAAGTTTTCATAATCATATCGATGATTACAGGTAGATTTACCGATCACTAGTTTTATTAGCTTTATGGAAGGTTAGGGTACGAACGACATTTAATGAAGAATTCTGATCGAAATTGAAGGATAAAAAGGTATTTCGAGACTTCATTTAACACTTTTCTTTCTAGCGACCAAGTGAGAACCTGTGCAGAAGGAGATTCTTCAACTATTTGAGCTACCGACTGAATTCGAGTGCAAACCCTTGTGTGAAGTAAAATGGTATTTATCTCAGAAAAATCTTGTTAAATTCATCGGTTAAGTTATGGATACTCCGAAGATAGTTAATGTGCTTGAGAAACCACGATATGAATTCAAATTGCACCATATAAATCTATGGAAGATGATCCCGAAGGTGCATTTTCCCATGTGCCACACAAAGTTTTGCATGTAGAAGATATTCGTGCATACATTCGCTGTAAATTGGAAGAATTGGGAGATTACGACATTTATGAGCAGTATGAATCACTATGTTGATGGTTTATTGAAAGATGAATTTCAGAAGGTAAATCAGATTAACCTATTGCAGTTCAAAGACTTCATTGTATTTGATGAACCAGAATGGAGCAAGATAGTGCTCAATAGAATTCATGATCAATTCTTTTGGCTCGGTGACAAACCTATCAAGATTACGAAGGAACTTATTCATGAGGTAACAAGATTCAGTAATGTCGGTGAAGCACCTAATCTGAAATCTTCGAAGAAAGATATTGTGGAGAAGTTGACTCAATCTAAATGGGATAGAAGGGCAATGACTGTAAATGACATTATTCAATCTGATGTGAAATTTTCCTCGATGATGCTTGGCTACAAAGTATATCACAGCAGCAGATTGATTTCTATTTCAACTACAATCATTCATATTGCTTATCGAATGCTGAAGGAGGACACGAAGTTTGATATTTGTGAGATTTTGAGGAAGCAGCTGGAGAATTTGGAAAATATCAATTAGGATAAGTCACAGGCATTCAAGTATGTTTCTTTGATAGTTCATATGTTCTTTTATCTGATGAACCACTTTCCTGGAGTTTCGAACATTACTTGGAAAAAGAACATCCCTGCAACACTTCAAATTTCTAATTTCTATCAAATGCAGCAGAAGGATGAAGTAGATGAATTGATTTCTGGTCACTTCAAGATGTTTCAAAAAAAAATGCAAAAAGGAGAGAGGATACCGAAGGATCTTGTTGAAAAATATGCTGATTCAATATGCTTTATGGTAGAAATAGATCAATGTTGTATGCAAGCAGTGGAACCAAGAACAATGTGGATACAACCGATGGGTTATGAGGTAATTCCTAAACTTATTGAATGGTATGTTAATGAAATGTTGAAGAGCCCTTTAGATTCAAAGGCAAAAAGGTTCGGAATATACTTTGAGAAGTATTTGAAGGTTCGGAGTGAAGTGACAGAGAAAGAAAGAGTCAGAAAAGTAAGGAAAATTGTTGATAACATTGTAGAAAAGGAAGGAATTAGTAAGAAGCAAATGCCAGAGTTGAGGAGGAAAGCAGAGGAGAAAAAGAAGATCAGTCCAATCCAGACTGAACTAATTGATGTTGAGATAGAATCACCTCCTCCATCTATTTTCTTGCCGAGGGCTACTAGGAGCAGTACAAAAACATCATCTACACCTTCTATGAAGAGGTCTACTTCTTCACCGAAGGCATCTAGACTGAAGGTTGAAAGAGTCCAATTAGAACCTATGAGGAGAAGAAAGCAAAAGAGTACAGGTCCTGAGAAGAAAAGAGGAAAAGCAAATAACGATGATTCTTCTACAGACTCTCATCAATCCAAGAAGAAGATAAGGACCTAAGGAGCCACAACAGCTAAGGTGGTTACTAACCAGCCTTTGGGTGTTGGTAAGAATGAAGACTCTGTGGATAAAATTCTGAATTATGTGATTAAGCTTGGTGTCTTGGTGCAAGTAAAGAAATATTACAATGTACTTAATGAGGAACAAAGAAAAAAGATAGAGGATGGAGTTGTTGTACATTTGAATAAGTTTAGCAGAACCTTAGTTAAGATAAAAGATCAGATACTAGATCATCTGTACGCTAAACTTGAAGCAAGAAGACCATTTGCATTAGATAAGACAAGTTGATTAGAGAAGCAGCCATATCCAAAATGTTCCCTGTAATTCAGAATGATGAAATGAAAAGAATACCTGAGGAAGCAAAGAAAAGACTATTGACAAAGAGAAGAATGAACATGTCAATGAATGGTAAAACTGAAGAAATTATTGCTGAAATAGATGATGTGATGAGTAAAATGTTGATGGAGATGAGGGCTGAAGTACCTAAGAAGAAAGAGCCGAGGACGAGAAGTGAAGATAGATGTTGATTTGATGGTGCATCCACCTCTGCAATTAAGGAACCAGATATTTATATTGATAGTTTACCATTTACTCTTGATGACACAGATGCTATTGGAGATGGGCAATAGGAAGGACAAGAAGTTAAGGATCCCTAGACCGATCCCTCTAATATAATCAATGGGGATGAATTGAAAGATATTGTTTTGGGTAAAGGATACTTAGTTGACCATCCTGTTAAGATTGAAATTGAAACAGTAAAGGAGGCAGATAAACATACTGATGCTGTTGTTATGGATATAGAGGTTACTGAAGAAGATGAAGCAAGAGCAAATGACATATCTGTTGAAGTAGTAAGGTCTGAGGAAAGGACAGAAGAGCATGAGAGGCAAGCTGAAGTCTCTGTTGGGGAAGATAGAAGGGAGAAACCGAAAGAGATAGAGAAAATTCAGACTAGAATCGATCTATCTTTAGGTAAGTCAGAAGCATTGTTGGCAAGAGATTCATTTGAATCCGTTGACTTATTTGACTTACATGGTCCGATAGATTTGGATACTATGGAAGAAAAGGAATTGATGAAAGTTACAGTTTTGGCGCAAGCCAAAGCTCATGCCAAATCTATGAGCAAAAGGAAAAGGGCAGCAGACTACTATCTAGGGAAGTTGAAGTTCTTGGTAAAGTAATGCATAATGTACAAGTAAATCAAGGTAATTATGTACTTGACCATCTTGAAGAGCTTTTGAATAACTTTGATGTTCAATTTGAATCCTTAGAGAAGATTGCAGAAGATAAAGTTCAAAAGGAGTTTTCTATGAAGAGATTCCATCATTTGTGGTCACTAATTGCTAAGGATAGATCCTCTTTAGATGTTGGAATTGTTCAAATAAAAAGGAGTATTGAGGAAGGAAGCAAAATTCTCAAATTATGTATTGATCCATTTTCAAAAGTTGAAGACGTTGACGAGTCTATTGTGGACAGCCAGAATATACTAGCTGATAGAGTAAAGGCCTTTGATTCATCAAAGGGATTTGCTTCTAATTATATGGCTGAAGTTGTCAAGTTGAATGACAAGATTAATGTCTTGGAGGTTGAGAGAAGAAGAGTACTTGGAAGATTCACTGAACCAAGGAACCTCATTGTTCCCAAGTTGGATACCTTACAGAGGAGCCTTGGAGAGGCAGAAATTCTGAGCAGATTTCCACCCCCACCTGATCTTATTCATGCTGAGGAAACAACTTATGTGTTGTGTGGGCAGATTCAAATCTTGGACAGCTTGAGAAAGACTTGGGACGTAGATCTTGTCGCTTTAAAGGACAGTTTTTAAGATGTTTTCAAGCTTATGTGAAAATGTGAACAATATAGGATTTTGGTAGAGAATTTTGTCTTTTTGACCGCCTTTGCCATTGATGTCAAAGGGGGAGAAGAGTTGTGTGAAAAATTAATACTTATCTTAGCAGGAGTTCTGTTTTTTTTTAAGTTTTTTGGACTTGGCATTTTGGGATGGACACTTAGTCATTTTTCACTAAGTGTTGCCATCAATGCCAAAGGGGGAGATTGTTGGCAAGAGTCAACTGGTAATGAATGGTATGTTGTCATTGATGGCAACTATATACTTTACTCTTGGTCACTTGTAATATGCATTGCCTACCGAAAGTTTTGGTGGTGAAAACAACTAAATATGGAGAATAGTTAAGGATACAGGTTCAAAGATCGAGACAGTACAGACAGAGGTCAAAGTATCAGATGCTGCGAAGCTGGAGATTAAGACAAGACATCATGGTATATCTAATCCTACGATCGCAAGTTTTTATGATACTGATTGATGGAGATATGATTCACTGAGTATCACATTGACAGAGAATTATCTTATGCGAGCCAGGAGCATATTGGATCGATCAGCGATCCTATCGGATCAATGATCTGATCGGTTGGATGGAAGATCTTGTTTGGGATGACTTCCTACACGACAACTTTTGATTGGTACAGGTTAGCATTGAGTTTTGGTCCGTATTTTGATTCAAGGAGGTACACGTTTCATATTCTCATATTAGAGCTAGGTTAATGTTGTGGGCCTATGATTGAGTATATAAGATCGAGTTTTTGATACTAAGACAAAAGGATATTAATGTGATGATATGCAAGCAATATTGATGTAAAGATTGGCAGTTTATGATATCTTTGGAGCCTCATTGGAACTGTATTGGCATTATTGATGCTACCAGTCAATTTAGTTTTGGGATTCTAAGTCCTTTCTATATTGTAATTTGTATTTGATCAGTGAACTCGACCGAGGGCCAGATTAGTTTTTGGTAACTGAGCAGTGTGCTCTAGGCTGTAAGCCTGAATGCATGTGCTTTCCCCTCATATGTACTTATACATTTAATAGGGTACTTATTACTGCAGTAGTGAGATATTTGTGGGTATCATCCCCACCGGGTTTTTTTTCTTAACCGGGTTTTCCTCGATAAAAAATCATGGTTTTTTGATGTTGATGCTATTTATCTTGTTTTGTTTAATTTTGGTTATTTGTGGAATTAAGTTGCGGCTTTGGTTTATTAAGTTTAATGATACTGCTGCACCGATTCACCCCCCCACCCCTTTCGGTGCTTCCTAATCCTAACAATATGTAGATGCAAGGCCAAATTTTATGAGTCCTCACTTGACGTCAAAACCTTGATGTGTGTCAACATTCCGATGCCAATGTAGGAATGACAACTGCTTAGTGGTTTTCTTGGACAAAGGACAGAGAAGTTTTATCAAAGGCTTTAGGTCCAAAGTGCCTTCATCAACTGGTATGGAAGAGTGCCTCAAAAGACACTTTGCCTTATGGATTGCAATTATGGTAAAGAACTGTGCCAAAATAGAAGCTGTGTAATAGGAGCAGGCATGGTAAATGCAGGAGCAATGACATGATGCTCAAGTTCTTTGGTGCTACTCTTCAATTTAGTCTAATTCCGTGGCGCTACCATGATTGCTGGAGCTGCGCAAAACACATTTGTTAATAAACTTTATAAATTCTTGAAGCTAATACAATTTACAGGTATGGTGCTATTCAAATCGTAGGGAGATTGATGAAAGATAGAGGAATTTGTAATGAGTCTGACTGGCTCTTTCTATTAATCAACTGAAAACTCTATTCCTTAATAAATGATAATATTTAAATGGCTGGTGCTTATTTCTATCAATTTTTCCTTGTACTTTTCGGAATCAAACACAAAGCATAAATTGAAGAATTTAAAACTCTTCTGATTAACAATTCTGCACTTCTGAATTTGGACTGCTTTAAGCGGATTTAATTCATTGTAAAAAACATTACAAATTCCAAATACGTAATATCTATTTGCGAAAATGGACTAAGAAGAACCTGGTTAAATCCCGCATTTGCTAGTGTTGGCTGTGGTAGGAGTGTTGATGCGGCTGTGGATTGTGTGAGCCACCCCCGTGGTTTGCTAGGGACATCTCGTGGCTTGGTGGCGTCAAAACCTTGCACCTGCAGCCTTGGTGAGATCCGACAGTATTGCAGCAGCCTTCCTGTTTGCCTCGATTTATCTTCACAACTCCAAATCCCTATGCGTGGCCTCCTTAGCATATGCTACGATCTTAATCCGACCCCAGCCTTAATACATCCAAGGCGTGGATACACAGAAATTGCTTCAGCATACAATTTCGAAATCTAGTCTTATCTCCTCACAGTTCGATGCAAAAATGACCTCTTAGGTAGGTCTCAGTTCAAATGCAATCAGAAATCAGAATTTCTTCAATTGTATACAACAACACGATGAAGATGTGATTGATCATACAACATCGATCAATCAGAGATTAGTTCCAAGAAGATTCAGTCTTCTATAACTAATTAGACCCTTTTAGATCAGCGAGGGCTCTGACAATGAAAGCTAATTCTCCAGACCAAGTTTTAATAAAATATAATCCATGATCAACTTCACAAATGAGCTCGAATTTATAACTCCTCGGATGCCAAAGTTTCCAAAAAAACATCACTAGTTAACCATTCTTCAATATGTCAACTTCTAAAAGCATTATAGCAATAAAGTATTATTATTATAATAATATAATATTTTTTATTAATTAATAACATATTGTTATTAATTAATAATTAAATATCAATTATTCTTCTGATGTTGATTCTTGCATCCACTGCTGTAACAGCTGATCAACATGGTCCTCAACTGCACTGCCAGAAATAGTAACTAGCCTCCAACTGACTTACTATAAATAGTAAGTCCAAAAATAGAATTTGAACGCTGAGACCCTCAAAGCATTCTGTCAACTCACGAGGGTCGCGCTGATGAGTTGACCATATTCTGGTTCCCAGAACCTGCTAATTCAGGGACATCACAGTCCGCCCTCCCTGAAATTGCTTGTCCTCAAACAATTGCAATCCAGGGTGCTGCATAATATCCTCGGGTTCCCAAGTAGCATCCTCGTCAGGTAGCCCCTGCCATTTGACCAAGTACTCCGGATAGTCCTCCGGCGGAACTGTCTCTCGCGTACATCCAATGGCCTCTGGTATAAATTCCAGTTTCCCCTCATCATCCAGGGGTGGTAATACAGCAAAAGGAGTCACAGTTCGGCCTAAGGCTTCCTTGAGACGCGAAACATGAAACACATAGTGTACTCTGCTGTCCTTAGGTAATTCCAGCTCTTAAGCCACCTCTCCGACACGTCGAACCACCCGAAATGGCCCATAATACCGCGGCTTGAGCTTTTCCACCCCACTCTTCTTGATAGAAGACTGCCTATAAGGCTGCATCATCGGATAAACCATGTCCCCAACCTCAAAAGAGCGAGCTATCCTCTTTTGATCCGCATACTGTTTCTGCAGATTCTGTGCTCTCTGGATATTGTCCTTCAATGCCCTCATAATATCCTGACTGTCCTGCAATAACTCCCCTGCACTGGGCACCCTGCTGTCACTGCACAGTAAATCCACAAAAGTTGGGGGATCATAGCCATAAAAGGCACTGAAAGGGGACATCTGTATGGTTATGTGAAACATGGAGTTATAACAATACTCGCACATATGTATCCACTTAACCCAAGCCCTCTGCTGTGATGAGACGTAATTCTGTAGATAGCCTTCCACCCACTTATTGACAATCTCTGTCTGGCCGTCGGTTTGCGAATGATAACTGGTACTCGGTGTCAACTCTGTATCGCATAACCTGAAGATCTCCTGCCAGAAGTGGCTCATAAAGCGACTATCTCGGTCACTCACAATGTTCCGGGGTAAGCCATGCATCCTAAACACCTCCTGAAAAAATAACTCTTGCAGCTGAACTACAAAATAAGTAGTGGTGATAGTGAAAAAATGTGCGTACTTCGTGAGCCTGTCCACCACCACGAAAATGCAATCCCGCCCTTGGGCTTTGGGTAGCCCCACAATGAAGTCCATAGAAATACTCTCCCATTTCTGCTCACGAATGGGGAGTGGCTCTAACAACCCGGCGGGGTAAGTGTGCTCTTGTTTGTTCTGCTGACAAACAGAGCATTCGCGAACATATCACTGAACATCTCCCTTCAGTCCCTTCCAGGTAAACCTCTCTCGAATTTGCCTGTAGGTTTTAAAGAATCCTGGGTGACCCGCCATTGGTGTGTCATGGAAAGCCCTGAATATGACCTCATGGACTCTTGAACCTGCAACAAGAAAAATCCTCCCCTTATAAATGATCAACTCATCCACAAGGGAAAATCTGTCATCGTGAACACTGCCATCAATGAAACCTATCGCCTATGTATCCCTGGCATACTCGGCTAGGATCAAATACCTCCAAGCCTCAGAAACCTCGGTAAGTGAACACAGGTGGTCTCCGTGAAAGAGCATCGGCTACCACATTCTGGGTTCCTTTGATATAGGTAATATCAAAGTCATATGACTGTAACTTACCCATTTTTGCTGCCTCTTATTGAGATCTCGCTGTCCAAGAAAATGTTTCAGACTATTATGGTCGGTTTTGATGCAAAATTTACTCCCTACCAAGTACTGTCTGAATTTGGCCAAGGCATGCATAATGGCCAGCATTTCCTTATCGTACACACTAAATGCTCTCTCAGGACCACGTAGCTTTTGACTCTCGAAAACAATGGGATGGCGATCTTGGGATAATACTGCTCCTATACCCTCTCCTGAAGCATCGCAGTGTAAATCAAAAGGCCTCAAAAAATCTGGTAGTGCCAAGACCGGGCAAGTAGTCATAATAATCTTGAACCTCTCAAAGCACTCCTGCGTCTGAGTGGTCCACTGAAAAGCACCCTTACGTGTCAAGTCTGTAAGGGGGGTAGCATGTCTAGAAAAACCCGCCACAAATCTGCGGTAGAAGGCACATAATCCAATGAACCCTCTCAACTGTGTCAGAGTCTTGGGTGTGGGCCAATCCAAAATGGCGCAGACCTTATCTGGATCCATACGCACACCATCTGCACTAATAATATGGCCTTGATAGAGTAGTTCTGTCATCCCCAGGGCACACTTGGATTCCTTAGCATACAAGGAATCCCTCTACAGAATGCTCAGTATTGTGTCCAGATGTACAACATGGTCATCCCAAGTCTTGCTGTAGACTAGGATGTCATAAAAAAAAACCAGTACAAACCTCCTCAGCTGGCTGTGGAATACCCTGTTCATCGTGGACTGAAAGGTGGCCGGAGCATTTGTCAAACCGAACGGCATGACAAGGAACTCAAAGTGCCCACAGTGACACCTGAAGGCTGTCTTTTCTATGTCCTATTCCCGAACTCTGATTTGATGATACCCAGACCTCAAATCAATCTTTGAAAAATACTGTGCTCCATGCAGCTCATCAATCAGCTCGTCAATCCGTGGAATGGGGTATCGGTTCTTAATAGTTCTCCTGTTCAACATCCGATAATCAATACACATACGCAAGGTGTCGTCTTTCTTCTTCACCAGAACAACTGAAGAAGCAAAGGGGGATTTACTCGGCCGAATGTGTCCCATCTCGAGTAATTCCTGTATGGTCTTCTCAATCTCATCTTTTAGCCATTTCGGATGCCTATATGGAGTGATCATAACGGGCTTGGTGCCCTCCAACTCTATAATGTGCTCAGTTCCCCTATCCAGAGGTCTACCCGTAGATAAGTCTCTAAACACCTTATCGTGTTTAGTTCTCAACTGCTGAATGTCAAGGTGATATGTGAATTTATCTGTATTGCCTAATGACGGCATCAGTCTACACTCAACTACCCAATCTATCTCATCCTCATGTCGTACCAAATGCTGCATCCGTCTGAGAAAAATCTGCTTAAGCCCCTCATCTCTAATGGCTTTAAGCACCTGTGGTTTCCCGTTTGAAATAAATCTTATCTCCATCTTCTCAATACTAATATAGATGTCCTTAATGGTGTGTAGCCATGCCATTCCCAAGACCAAGTCTGTACTACCCATATCCACCACATAAAAATCTGCCTTAAAGGCGTAAGTACCCAGCTTAATTGGTAAATTAGTGACCATCATGTTACACTTAAGAGTGTAACCATCTGCTACCTGTACTCTCAATCCCTCAAATTCTTCTGTCTGGATTTCTCTGCGGGTTACCAAACGAGAGTCAATAAAATTGTGTGGCTCCAGTATCAAAAAGAGCAGTCACTCTTTGTCTGGCTAAAAGACCATGCAATCTGAAATCCCCTTCCTTTTTCATACTGGAAAGGTATGCCACCTTGAGGTTGGATGCATCAACCTCGTCCTCTATGCAACCATCAGTTCCCGGAATGCCCTGATCTTGATCCGTCATCTCCTTTGTATATTCTAGAACATCCTCATCGTCATAGAACCAATTCATCATCCTATGCTTACCCTGGGGTTTCATAGGACAATTATGCGTAACATCATATGGGCCTCGGCAATAAAAACATAGTTTCTTCCTCCTTAAATCATTAAGTGTTTCCTGATCTAAAGGTGCTGCCATAGGACGTTTAAAATCTGATTTTTCATCCCTTCTTGGGGCTGTCCTTTCATAAGGGGGTCTTGGGGCTCTTGCAGCAAACTGTCTGTTTGGAGTAGAAGACTCCAAGTCTCTAGCCTTCTTCATGGCTTCATGTAAAGTGGAGGGGTCTAAGGACTTAACCCAACCACGTAATGGTTCAATTAGCCCTTCCAAGAAAAGCATTATTCTCCTCCGCTCTGATATATCATATACCATCACTGAGATATGCTGAAACTCACTGATGTAACTGTCTAAACTGGCTGTCTGTCGTAACTGAGCTAACTCCCTGAAATAAACCTCGGGGTCCTTTCTGTCGAAGCGCTTGATCAGCCTGTCTACAAACTCCTGATAGACAGTAATCTGGTCATGATGAAGTGACCTCAACCCATGGTACCACCAGTCATGTGCAGTTCCATCTAAGTGCAACACTGCAAATCTAATGGCGTCCTCCTCAATCATTGGAGGCAATGCGAGGTAGGTGTCGAGCTTGTGGATCCAAGCTCTAGCAGTGACCCTACCGCTGCCATCGAAATGTGGTAGCATCATTTTGCTAGCCACTTGTCTCAAATCATTGTGACCCATCTTGTGTCGATCCTGTGCTGGCCTTCCCCTCCCATGCTCCCATTTTTGAGTCAGGTATCTGTCAAAGTTAAGGTTTTGTTTCAAGGCTGGAGGGAGGGCATCCCATTCAGCATAGTGTGTCACTATATCGTCTGCAAAAGGAGCACTCTCAGCATCAATACTGGCCGTGTCAACCTCTGGCCTCATAAATCTGGGCCCCTGGGGTCTGTATTGATCTCCCCTGCCTGCCCTATCGGCTCTGTCATCTCTCTGTGCTCTGTGCTCATAATCCCTGTACCTATCATTAGTCTGCGATCTCTGTGATGCGACAAAAGCATCACACGGTTTCTCCCTACTCTGGTTCCTTGGTAATACTATCCGACGCAAGGTGTCAAAAAGCTCATGTAATACATCAGCTACATGATGTTGTCCTGCTGCTAGGTTCTTGAAATTTTCTCTAGCCTCTCTGTCTATCTCTGCTTCAGTGGCACCTATAGGTCGCGCAGAGCCTACAGAACCACCTGAACTACTTGGGTTACCAAGTACTGAACCAAATTGAATATCCACATCCCCTTCATTGGGTGGAGGTGAATGACCTCCTCATTGATAATGCCTACCAGGAATAAATCTCCTGTCATCTGCCATAATTCACTCTCCAAATAATAATAATGAACCCGATTTCCTTGCAGGCTGGTAGGAAACTACTCTGATACCACTGTAATGAGCCTGACTGGCTCTTCCTATTAAATCAACTGAAAACTCTATTCCTTAATAAATGATAATATTTAAATGGCTGGTGCTTATTTCTATCAATTTTTCCTTGTACTTTCCGGAATCAAACACAAAGCATAAATTGAAGAATTTAAAAGTCTTCTGATTAACAAGTCTACACTTCTGAATTTGGACTATTTTAAGCGAATTTAATTCATTGTAAAAAACATTACAAATTCCAAATACGTAATATCTATTTGTGAAAATGGACTAAGAAGAACCTGGTTAAATCTCGTGTTTGCTAGTGTTGGCCGTGGTAGGAGTGTTGACGCGGCTGTGGACTGTGTGAGCCACCCCCGTGGTTTGCTAGGGACAGCTAGTGGCTTGGTGGCGTCAAAACCTTGCACCCGCAGCCTTGGTGAGATCCGGCAGTATTGCGGCAACCTTCTTGTCTGCCGCGATTTATCTTCACAATTCCAAATCCCTATGCGTGGCCTCCTTAGCATATGCTACGATCTTAATCCGACCCCAACCTTAATACATCCAAGGCGTGGATACACAAAAATTGCTTCAGCATACAATTTCGAAATCCAGTCTTATTCTCCTCACAGTTCGATGCAAAAATGACCTCTTAGGCAGGTCTCAGTTCAAATGCAATCAGAAATCAGAATTCCTTCAATCGTATACAACATCATGATGAAGATGTGTTTGATCATACAACAACGATCAATCAGAGATTAGTTCCAAGAAGAATCAGTCTTTTGTAACTAATTTGACCCTTTTAGACCAGTAAGGGCTCAGACAATGAAAGCTAATTCTCTAGACCAAGTTTTAATAAAATATAATCCATGATCAACTTCACAAATGAGCTCGAATTTATAACTCCTCGGATGCCAAAGTTTCCAAAAAAACATCACCAGTTAACCATTCTTCAATATGTCAACTTCTAAAAGCATTATAATAATAAAGTATTATTATTATAATAATATAATCATTTTATTAATTAATAATTAAATATCAATTATTCTT
Organism: Thuja plicata; assembly: GCA_018584345.1. Taxonomy (NCBI): domain Eukaryota; kingdom Viridiplantae; phylum Streptophyta; class Pinopsida; order Cupressales; family Cupressaceae; genus Thuja; species Thuja plicata. The sequence goes on along the minus strand of MU225217.1, from coordinate 2,384,862 downwards.
CTGATGTTGATTCCTCCATCCACTGCTGTAACAGCTGATCAACATGGTCCTCAACTGCACTGCTAGAAATAGTAACTGGCCTCCAACTGGCTTACTATAAATACTAAGTCCAGAAATAGAATCTGAATGCTGAGACCCTCAAAGCATTCTGTCAACTCATGAGGGTCGCGTTGATGAGTTGACCATATTCAGGTTCCCAGAACCTGCTAATTCGGGGACATCACAGAATTAAAAGATACCTGATGTAGTTGGATTACTGAAGCTCGTGAATCGAATGTTCATATGATAGCTTTGGCTAATTAGTGGAAGTTTGAAACAAGGTATAGACATTTATCGAGACATAATGGATGTAGATTTATATCAGATATGTGCAAAATGTGAAAGCATCTACAGCATGGTCAAATGGAGGATTTTTTCACCTTTCTATACTTATACAGCCCCACAAACTCAAAGATAAATAAATGGTTTCCAATTAAAAGGGAAGTCAATGGTCATTGCTTATTCAATATGATCATAAGGAAATGGGGATGCAGTAGTAACCATCAATTTTCTAAGCAGATCATATGATTATGATTGCCAAAGCATTTGAATATGAAAATTTTGACAAGTTTGATCAAGTTCGATACCCCGAAGTTAATTATATATGAATGCTTCATTATGATAAAGAATTAAAGCTTCCAAATCATTACTTGTTGCCCCACCAGATATTGATAGAACATCCGGAGAATATTTAGTCCACAATGTTGTACGAACATTTGCATGCAGCGAAACTGTAAAGTTTGGTCATGTTACTTCTCTCTAGAATGGTAATTGGTCAGATATTTTAACAAGGACCTTGCAAAATTATGTAGAAATACCTAGTGTATCAGGGAACTTGGATTAAAAAAGGCTAGCAAAATTGATCATACATGATTCTCAATGGATTGAAGAGTTACCAAGACTTACACTTCTGAGTTGCTTGGATTCCACTCAAGTGAAGGACTGTTATAAGATGCCAGTTTGTAGAAATGAGGACTTCAGAGAAAAAGAATATGTGCATCTCTTAAATGGAAAATATTGGGCTCTTCATTACTTATTGAATCATGAATTGAAATCAAAGACTCCTCACTGTACGGTGGCAAACGGAGACATAGTCAGAGCTTTATTAAAACAAGGAGTTATTGAATTATTGACAAAAAAGAGCATACAATATGTACACATATAAGCTATAAACAGTGTTTATGTGGTTGCTGATCCAATGTTTTTTGGATATACAGTTAATCTTTACTCAAGAATTCCCTGGTCAATCCAAACAATGTGCAAGTTAAAATTGTATTAACCTTAAACCATACAGATTGTCATAACAGAGTGGTGAAAATGACTACCTTGGTTTCAGATAGCCTTTCGTTAAAATAGATCCTTTGGTACTGTCTTTCATGCCAATATGGATTTCCATTTTAGGAGGAAGAAGATTCGATGGTTGTGGATTATAAATGAATTCCTGCAGCTAGTATGGATCAAGTATTCAATAAGAAACCTCCACAGCCATATACTGTCAAAGTAGCGTGAAGACTAGACATTTTATTATAAAGTCTATTGTGTTCAAAGTTTTAAAACCATTTTCTCTTCAACGAGTCAATAGTGTACATCCATTAAAAGAGACACTGCAATACTTTAAATGTCTTATAAATTCTTAAATCGTGTAGTGACAAGTTAGTCAGGGGCTGGGAAAGCTATAAAAAAACCTGATTTTCAAATACCATTGGAGGTTCAATTTTTTGAGTAGGTTTTGGGCGGAGGCTGGGAGAATTTCTAGAGGAAGAGACTGGGTTTTGCCTCTCCATAAGAAAGAGTCTGTGAACTCTTCAACTAAAGAAATAAATGAAAAGCATTTTTCTGGTTTATGAATCTGGCGTGTGTTTCTTCATGTTGCTGATTTCTCCATACTCTATTATTTTAAAGTATTATTACCATTGTAAGTTAGCTGGAGAATACACTTAAAATTTGTAAATTGAACTAGACTCTGAATTGCATTTTCAAGGGAAGAAAATACTCCTGTTTGTTGTTTTTGCATTCATTGGATGCTGGAGGAGTGCACTCATCTTATGTCAGATTCTAATTTGGAAAACGTATATGACAGTACTGTTTTCTTTGAATAATATTTCCTACAGAATTGGTAACTTGATTTTTTATATTTGACATGTTAAAGTTTATAAACTTAGATCCATGCTATGGATGAGAAATTAGCTGTCCCTCCTTTTTGGCAGGGATCAAGATGTATACTCGCAGGAGACCATCTGCAACTTCCTCCAACTGTGCAAAGTGTTGAAGCAGAGAAAAAAGGTTTGGGAAGAACACTCTTTGCACGGCTTGCAGATTTGTATGGCAGTGAAGTAATGGCCATGCTTACAGTTCAATATCGTATGCATCAGCTTATCATGAATTGGTCGTCTCAAGAACTATATAATAGTAAGGTATCAGTGTTCCTTTTATTGTTTAATTTGAAGCAAGTTTCTTAAAAACATGTTGTTTCTTCACAGGCCTGGAATTTTTAATTTTCTAGTATTGAGTGATGTAAAATTAATTGGGTGTCATTTGCAGATTGAAGCACATTCAAGTGTTGCTGCTCACACTCTAAAGGATCTTGATGGTGTGCAGAAAACATCTTCAACAGAACCTACCCTCATTTTGATAGATACAGCCGGGTCTCTTTCTTCCTCTCTACTTATATCTTTCTCTTTTTCCAATTAGGGAAAAAAATACTGTTCTGGTTTCCAGTTAGTCAAAACATTTTGAACCTCTTACATTCAGCTCCTTGTTCCGAAATCTACAATTTCTGTAATGCTATTTGTGCGTTGTTTTGCCACCAAGATATAATTTCAAAAGTAAACAATATCATGTAACTGTAGATACAGTTTTCCATAAAGGCCTCAGCAGGTGCAAGAATTTTCACTGCACCAAGTATGGTGATTCTATGCAAATTGGAAGAATGCATTTTTTTTTTGGTGTGGAAGTATTACTGTTACAAATTTTCCAATCACTCTTTTTGTTTTGTGAGTTGAATACAGAAAACAACAGTCAGGTAAATATTGAAGTTTCTCTGCACTTTCTTTTCCATGTTTGTTGACCATTCCATACTTTAACTTAGCACAGCCATAGTAATATTATAAAGAACATCAACAATTATTTCAACTTCATTTTTTCTGTTGAATTCTTTTCAGAAATACTGTTGAACCTTTGCTAGTCTTTGTAAGCTCATATTCACTTCCATTCCTCCCAGTAGCATTCATCTAAGAAAGGAAGGTGGCGTTTGAGTAATTTGGTTCTGCCTTGAAAACTACTACTCTGTTCAGAAGAATTTCAATAAAATTTGAAGAGCAGTCAATTGCTCTGCCATTAGAATCAGCATACCAAGCTCAAAACCCTTTGTCATTTGACATACTTGCTCTAATGGCATAAGAACCTGGCGATAAGGCAGCAATTTATGTCAGAAAGTTATTATCATCTTGATGAGAACTGCACAACAGTTTGACTAAAATTACCCAAGATTTCACACAGTATTTCAACCATTACTATAACATTCTCACTTCATATGATCCCATATAATTTTCAGTTTTCTTGCCTCTCTGTAATGCTTTAGAGGTAGGCAAGCAGACTATGGAGTCCACTTTCTTGTAAGCTATAAATTTGTAGTTCAATGTGTAGATTTTTCCTCACCATTACTTGGACTTGTAAGCTCTCTGACTAATTATCTGGCCAAGCATTAGTGCAGCATTTGTAAAGGATTTCATAACTGCATATTTTCTTGATGATTCAACAATTTCCTAAGTTGCCGGTTCGGGTTCGGGTTCGGGTTCAAGTTCGTGTTTGAAGGACCGGTTCGCCGGTACGGAAAAATTCTGAAATCGGGTTTGGGTTTGTTTGGGTTCATTAGTACAAAAACATGTAAATTTTTTATATATATGTACGTATCTATGCAGCATAGAAGCATGAATTAAGATTAGAATGTCACATAGTATCATAAAAACAACAAAACACCATAAACTTGTAATCAAAATATTAAAATAATAATATTGAGTTCAAGTATCATTGTTTTGACTTTCAACAATTGGAACTTTATACTAAGTTTCAATCGTCTAATAGATTATCTAAATCTTCTTCTTCTTCTTCATCATCAAAGGCATTAGTTGATTCAGGAACAGTGCCAATGCCAATGGGATCAACTGCATCAATAACATTCTCGCTTTCCAAGTCAATAGGCAAATAGAAAAAGCTGTACAGGGAGCTTTTTGGTTTGTAATTATCATCCTACTTGAAAAGTGTTAAAAAAGTAGCTTGCAACTCCCTTCACCTATTGAAGATATTGTTTAATTTTAAAATATGATTTATCACTATAGATAGCTTCCAATTAATCGGACGGGTCATTATCAACAATTGGAGATAAAAATTTCACTGGAAGAAATCTTGACAGCTAGTTTAATTTGATGTAATAAATATCTGAACTTCAGCAAATTTTGTTTTGTAATGTTAAAGATCTTATTCAAATTCTGTAATAATTGATTTCTGCACTAAATTATAGAATGTTTCTCAGTGGAAATGTACCTGGTTCGCACTTGGTCTGCCTGGGTCTGCCCTGGTTCGACCTGGGTTTGGCCCGGACGAACGAGCATGCCTGGGTTCGAACCCTGGGTGAACCCAAAGGCGAACCGGACCAGAACCAAGTACCAGTTCGTACCATGGCTGGTCCGGGGGCCTAGGGGGGCGAACTGGACATCCTAGACAATTTCTATATATGATTGTTCCTGGCTAATGCATTGACTATAACTTACGATGACCATCACTAGTATAAGTATCACTATAAATCTCTTTGATGCTTGGTAGCCTCCAGGGTTTTTTCGAGGATTTTCAGATCTACTTATTTGTTACTGTATTTTGAGATGCAGTTGCAATTCAGTATATGACGATGGATGTTATTGAGACTAACTATAATATTGCTTCAGGTGTGATATGGAGGAGAAAAAAGATGATGAGGACAGCACAATGAATGAAGGTGAGGCCACAGTGGCTTTAGTGCATGCAAAAAAACTTGTGGATAGCGGCGTTAACTCTTTTGATATTGGCATCATTACACCTTATGCTGCACAGGTATATTCTATCTGGCTTTGTCTATGTTCTAGTGTTTAATTAAAATAAGAAACATAGCAGGTAAGGTCTTTTGTATATTTTATCTTGAAATATTATAAAAGGTTTAGCATCTCTCTTAGTGGAAACAAAGACCAATAAATTTGAAACGCAACTGGTTTTATGCATCTCCAAGAACAGTTCACTTTAGGTTTGACCATGGTATCAAATAATCTTATGCACTATATTTTAAAAAATTAATGGCTTCAATTCAAGGATAAACAATTTTCAAAATCATTATTATAAAAAACACAAACTTTACAATGTTTGCCTATAGTTTCTATGTCCTCATTCTATCGTAACAAAAACTTAGTCAAGTATCTTTCATACAACTTCTCAATCAACTTTCTATTATATAACCTATAACTGGTATAATTTTTTTATTGACTATGATCAATGCCATAAAGGAAAGTTTTACGAAAAAAGAAGATACCTCTTCTAACCCTTGATGTTGGCCCAATTCTCTTAACTGCTTATCACCAGTTGGCCATATCTGGCCAATTTATCATCATTCTATAAGTGAATTCAAGTTTACTATGCAAAGTTTCCGACTTGTTGATTGGTGAAAACAAATAAGATAATTTCAGTTGGTGCCCATTTTTGGGAACTACTTTTAAAATTAAATAGAAAACATGTGACCTGGCAAATCCCCTAGATGCAAGTGCCTGCCTTGGGAAAAGTATTTAAAGATAATTAAAAAGATATTTTGTAATGCTGCTGGCCGACCTAGTTGAGGAGCTATGACCATTGGTGAAGAGGCAATTTGAGAGGTATAAATAAGAGATCTTTGAGAGTCATTTCAACAAGAAATTATTCAATATCCTGATTTTTAAGAGCAGATCTGGACATACTTGAGAACATATTTATGAGTAAAAATCAGGCATTCTTGGACCAGATATAGAGAAGATTTGTTTCGGATTTATGAGCACTTAGTGAAGATTATATTGCAGATCTGAGTGGGAACATTACTGCAGATTTGAGACTGAAGCTTCAAGGCAGATTTTGTTGACGTTGTGAGCAGTTACTGGAGGTGATCTAGGGCAGATCCTAGAAGAGGTTACAGACAAATTATTATATCCCATTTCGAAGGTTGGTGTCTTCTATTTTGCGAGATCGGGAGGTTGGTGCCTCTCACTCAAAGAGATCGGAGTCTCTTGAGTCTTATTAGATTGGTGTCTAGTGATAAGGGGATTGGTCTCTTGTGGGTTGGTGCCTACGAAGCTTGCAAGAAGACATGTATATGTGTAATGTAGGGAAATAGGGTTCACTAGCTAATGCATGCAAACTAGAAAACTAGGCCTATTTCCACTTTAATTATGTTGAAGGAGAGTGATCCACTTGACTCAAGAAATTAGGCACAGATTGAATTCAGAAGTCCTTGTCTGGGAGTTTACAATGATACTGAAAATATGTGAGAGCTAGAGCTGAAGGTAGAAAAATAAGGGTTTTCCAGCATATATAATGTTACAGAAAACAGATATGTAGACAATAGAGACATATGGAAATGAGAGGCAAAAAGGAACCTGTTGCGGACTATTTTGTTTGAGGCGACCAAGACCTAGGGGCACCGGATGCAGATAGAACTGGTAAATCTAGGATCAGGATGCTGCCCAGATGTTTGCAAAAGTTTTGTCAAAAGTGTTCGGTACAATTTTGCTCGCGGCAATCTGGACCCTGTTTTTCAGATCTGTGAAAGTCTGATCTGTAGGTCTTGGTCTCCTCAGTCTGTATCCAAATTTGTGTCTTGCTAGCTTGTCACCTGCTCATAGAAAGAGAGAAAATTGTTGGGTTTATGGGGTTTTCCTAGGTCAAACCACGGTTTTGGAATTAACCATGGGATTGAATTGAAATATGCTTGAATTGAAAGTGTGTTGTAATGTAGCAGAGGCTAGATTTGAAAATGAAGTATTTGAACCCTATCTATACCTTGATGCAATCTCTTTGAATGTGATCAGAAGTGTTGATGCAATAACATGACTTGACAAGACCTAAAGGGAAATGAATCATAAAAACATGCTTGCATGGAGGTTGTTGTAAGTTGCCACAATGCTAGATCTGAAGAATATGGTGCGATGAAATGTTGCCTTGAGTTCTTGATCTTGAATGCTTGAGCTTGATGAGTAATTGAGATGAGTGGCTTCAAATGAGAGGGGGCAAGCTTTCTTTTATACCTCTCCCCATGAAATGTGTTTGTAATTTCGAAGCAGGATGACAAGGAGAAGCATTTCCGGCTCCCGCAAATTAGTTGTTAGATGATTTGAATTTGAACCCCTTTTATCAGGTCAAGGTCGCCCCGAGTGACCTTGTCTTGGGTCAAAGTTGCCCTAGGCGACCCTGTCTTGGGACAAGGATGCCTCAAGCAGCATTAACCTCCCAACTTAGGTGGGGTCAAGTACTAGAGGTCCAACACGCAATGGTGATGTCTGTTTTTGAGCTAGTGCGAGCAGAATTGAACATGATCAAGTGTGGGTGGCTAGAAATGCCAAAATGAGGCCTCAACGAGCATGAAATTGTACAGGGATACAATATACAAGACTAAAACACACACACACACACACACACATATATATATATGCAATTATTTTCCATGGCTTTCTCCCCAAGGGTTTCAACATGAAATCGTGTGTGCATCTTGTGTTGTCCATTGCTAGATCTTACTCATATGGATACATTTGATTATTGCTCTGTGATTGCTATAGTGTAAATAAGTGAATATTGTTGTATATAGATTCACTCCTCACCCTCACAATATAAGTGTGTGTGTTTTCTTCAATTGGTATCTGAGCAGGCTCCCTCTATGACTGTAATGCACAAGAAGCCTGTCAAAGTAGCAATGGTAAGAATGTGGAAATACTGATTTTGAATGAACAAACAAATATCTGATGAAAACAAAAGGCCTGCATAAGAAGAAGAATGCTTCATGTGATTGCAAACACGCTGATAACTTAGTACTTCTGCAACACTGATTGAAAACATCAATTCGATTGCAGTCTATCTTAAATGGAACACTTGAGAAATACTCATAAACATGCAACAGTGAAGACTTGCACACACTTCCTAAGCTCATTACCACAAAAACAGAAATGCAAAGAGGTCTTAACAAGAAAACCCTAGCATGTCATCCTAAGTTGCTGATTCGGGTTCAGGGACGGATTCGGGCTCGTGAATCCGGTTCGTGGATTCGTGAAAAAAAAAAATTGCCGTTTGGGTTCGTAGGGATTCGTGAGTGTATATATATATATATATACAAAAAATAAGATAAATATACATAATACTAAAACTAAA
>MU225217.1:2345542-2370051 GCA_018584345.1 Thuja plicata | reverse complement strand
TCTCCACTGCCTAAGACAATAATACAGCCTTCCTTATATAGGCAATTTTCCACCGCCTGGGAAGGTTCTAGAATAAGGCCGACCAAACTTAGAATTATTTTATTTTACATTTTATTACATCATAGTCTGCTCAAGATAACCTTTAAAACCCGAACAGAAATTTTGAAGAAATTATTTTTCGCCATTTTAGGTGGCCCAACTTCCGAAGACCATAAGTCATCACCAGTTGACCCGATCGGCTATTATAACCCCATTTCGGAAACGCCACGAAGCGCTCTACAGGCTTGACTGGCGCCTATCGGCCAAATTTTCGACCTCATCCGGGGCCTCTAAAGCCTTCAAAACTGAGTTCAAAGTTTCTGTACCCTGCTGCCAATACCGAAAATTTTCAATATCTTCCAATATACACTTGATCTAGCAATGAAACTTTACTGGCAGACTTATATGACCAAAATGAACCTCCAAGAAAGAAATCAGATCATTCTGAGCACATACGAAAATTACCAAAAATAGTAACTTTCCGTAAATAGCAGCTCTGCACAAAATAGCCCTTATTGAATATAAAAACAAAAATATTTTTGGGTGATGCAAGATTGCTCTTACACCCAGGATGCTCCTGCATCAACTATACCTAGGAGGCAAGTTGAATAGGAGGGTCTAGGAGGCCAATCTTGGTGAAGAACATATAGATTTTTAGACCATTGGATGATTTGGGAAGTGGTTAACAACTTGGGGTAAAAGAAGCACTAGAACTCTAGATCCTCTGCTTCAAAGTGGTATCAGAGCCAGAATTTCAGTAAGTTTGGTGTATGTCTGAAGGGGAGGAGAGTCACGAGGTTGACAACATGCCACCCAAGTCAATGAGAAAAGATGCCATAGTGGACTTGGTCCAAGAGCTGTTGGCAAAGGCCAATCTGATAGAGACAAAGGGTAAGAGGAGAGTCACTGAATGGGGAGATGAAAGTGATGAAGAGGATGAAAGCCAGACAGGAGAGACAACTGGCAAAGGCAAAGAAGTGGAGATGGATAAAGATCAGAAGGTTTTCTTGGATGCCTTTAAGTCCATCAACAAAGATAGCATGGAACACATTCCTTACTATACTGACAGTTTGAATGGTGAAGATTTATTGGATTGGCTAGAGGCCATAGACAATTAGTTCGATTACAAAGAAGTGTCAGAGGAGAAAAGAGTCAGTTATGCCAAGGCTAGACTCAAGGGATCTGCATTGGTGTGGTGGAACATGATGCAGGATGACAGAGTAACCACTGGTAAGAAGAAAATAGTCTCTTGGGATAGAATAAAGATCAGGTTGAGGGCACAATTCTTGCCCACTGATTATGAGATACAAATGTATTAGAAGTTGCAGAACTTGAGGCAAAAAGAGTTGAGAGTAAGTATCTACACTGGGGAGTTCAACAAGTTGAGCCTAAGGACAAGAAGACAAGAAGAAGAGGTGGAAAAGGTAGCAAGGTACCTTAATGGATTGAGGCAAGGAATCCAAGATGAAATCAGTATGATGGCTCTTGATAGTATGCACCGATGTTTTTAGTTAGCCTTGAGAGCAGAGGAGAAGGCTAGAAGGAGGAATGATTTCCAACAAAGAGGTAGGGGTAATAATAGAGGATTCAGAGGCAGGGGTAGCTTTGGAAGAGGACAAAGTCCAAATAGGCCAGAAGAAACACAGTCCACAGACAACAATGGAGGCAATCAGTACAGAGGTTCATTTCATAGAGGAGGATACAGAGGAAGAGGGCCTCCAAGGGGTAGATTCCAGTCACAAGGAAGGACCAATTTTGTCTTCACTGGCAGATGTTACAATTGTAATCAAGTGGGCCATACAATGGGCAAATGTCCTGACAAAACTTCCACATCATCCATGGGAGAAAGAAGGAATCAATTAGTGTAAGAAGATGACACACAAAGTGTCACTTCTCCCATCTCCAAGGCAGGGCCAGTATTGGATGGAGAAAACCTTATGTTGAGAAGGACTTTATTGAAAGTTCCTAGTACTAGAGAACCACCTCAAAGAAAGAACTTGTTTAAAACTACTTGTAGGTCATATGGGAAGATCTACAAGGTGATAGTGGTCTCTGGGTCCACAGAGAACATAGTGTCAACATAGATGGTGGACAAACTAAAACTTAGAAGGATGCCCCACACTACTCCCTACAAAGTGTCATGGCTAAATAAAGGACAACATATAGTAGTGGATGAACAAACTATGGTGGAGTTTGAAATAGGAGAGTATAAGGACAAGGTGCTATGTGACATATTGCCCATGGATGCATGTCATCTCCTTCTAGGATGCCCATGGCAATATGATGTGAAGGGCATTCATGATGGTGAAAAGAACAACTATGTGATTACTAAACAAGGGAAGAAGTTTCAAATGGATCCTTTACAAGAACCTAATGAAGAGAAGCATGTGGGAACTAGTGTGATGCTTTTGAGTGGAAAGGAGTTCCTAAAGGTCATGAAGAAGGAAAGAGGGGTTTGTTGTGCAGTGATAGTGAAACCAAAGGAGGAGACTAAGGAGAAAGTCAGTATGCCACAAGAAGTACAAGCACTATTGGAAAAGTACCATGAGATAGTGGATAATGGATTGGCTAGTGCAATGCTACCCATGAGGGATGTGAGCCATCAAATAGACTTCATACTTGGAGCTAATCTACCTAACAAGGAAACATATAAATGACACCAAGTCAGAATGCAAAGGTTGCAAAACAAATTCAAGATTTGTTGGAGAAAAGGCTAATAAGGAAGAGTTTAAGTCCTTGTGTTGTGCCAACTGTCCTTGCACCTAAGAAGGATGGAAAATGGAGGATGTGTACCGACTCTAGGGCCATTAACAAGATCACAATCAGACATATATTTCCCATGCCCCGGATTGAGGATTTGTTAGACAACTTGGGGGTTCGTGTTATTTCTCCAAGATGGATTTGAAGTCAGGGTATCATGAAATTAGGGTTAGGCCTAGTGATGAGTGGAAGACAGCCTTCAAGACAAATGAAGGGCTATATGAGTGGCTTGTAATGCCATTTGGCCTAACAAATTCACCTAGCACATTCATGAGGCTCATGAATGAAGTGCTAGCAGACTTTATAGGTAATTTTGTAATTGTTTACGTTAATGACATTTTGATCTTTAGCAGGTCTAAGGAGGAGCACATGAAACAATTGGAAATGGTATTGAGGAGGCTACACCAAGAGAAGTTGATGATCAATCAGAAAAAATGTGAGTTCTTGAAAACTGAATTAGTATATCTTGGTTTTGTTGTTGCTAAGGGATGTATGAAGATGGATCTTGATAAGGTCAAGTCTATATTGGAATGTCCAACACCTAGAACCATAAGAGATGTTAGAAGTTTTCGTGGATTAGCTTTCTTCCTATAGTAGGAAGTTTGTGAGAAACTTTAGCCATGTATGTGCACCTATCTTAAACACTATAAAGGGAGGAGTCAAATGTCAGTTCAAGTGGACAGCAGTAGCAGATCAAGGTTTTGAAATGTTGAAGAATAGGATATAGTTGAACTACCTACTCTTAGGTTCCCCAACTTCAATAAGTTATTTGTGGTGTAGTGTGATGCTAGCAACCTAGCCATTGGAGCAGTGTTAAGTCAAGAGGGACATCCTATGACATTCTTCTCAGAGAAGTTGAATGAGGCCAAAAAAAGTACTCCACCTATGATTTGGAGTTGTATGCAATGATGCAAGCACTCAAGAAATGGAGACATTATCTCCTACCAAGGGAATTTGTGGTCTATACAGATAATCATGCCCTTAGCTTCTTGAATGGGCAAGAAAAGTTGAACCAAAGGCACCTAAAATGGGTAGAAGCTTTGCAAGCCTATACCTTTGTCATAAAACACAAGAAAGGGGTTAGCAATGAAGTTGCAGATGCTCTGAGTAGAAGAGTACTAGCTATTCAAGAAATACAGTTGCAGAGTGTAGGGATGAGTGACTTGAAAGATCTCTACAAAGAAGACAAAGATTTCAAAGATGTCTATGAGGCATGTGAGAAGTTCCAACATAGTTTAAAAGTAGAATTTACTGAATATATGTTGCAGGAAGGACTATTGTTCAAGTGACACTTGATGTGTATACCTCAATTCTCAATGAGGGAGAATATAGTCAAGGAGAAACACCAAGGAATCTTGGGAGGCCACATTGGAGTGGACAAGACACTTGAGCAAGTGAATAGGCATTACTATTGGCCTAAAATACAGTCAGATGTCAAGAAGTTTGTAGAGCAATGTTAGATATGTTAGAGAGCCAAAGGACAAAGTAGTAACACTGGATTGTATCAACCTCTATCCATACCTCAGAGAACTTGGGAGTGCTTGAGTATGGACTTCGTTTTGGGATTTCCTAAGACACCAAGGGGACATGACAATGTGTTTGTAGTGGTGGACAGGTTTAGCAAGATGGCACACTTCATTCCATGTAGACAAACAAATGATACTTCACATATTGCAGGTCTATTCTTCAGAGACAGTGAGAATCCATGGATTGCCATTAAACATAGTAAGTGATAGGGATAGTAAGTTTGTGGGTCACTTTTGGAGGACTCTTTGGAAGATGTTAGAGACACATTTGTCTTTCTCTTCAGCCTATCACCGTCAATCAGATGGGAAAACTAAGGTAGTCAATAGGTCTTTAGGCAACCTATTGAGATGCTTGACTAAGCTGCATGGATAGTCATGGGATCACATTATTGCACATGCAAAATATGCCTATAATGAATCCATTAATAGGATTACTGGTAAAAGCATGTTTTTGGTAGTTTATGGGGCTAATCCTAGAGGGATCTTGGAGTTGAGGGATCTCAGTTTTTAGGAGAAAAGGAGTGCACAAGGAGAATCCTTTGCAGAGAAGATGAAAGAGCTGCATGATCAAGTCAAGAAGTCTTTACAACAGCAAGCTGACAAAAACAAAGCCAAGGAAGATAAGACAAGGAGGGATTTTCAATTCAAGGTGGGGTATCTGGTGTTTTCTTACCTTAGAAATGAAAGATTTCCTAAAGGTAAGCTAACTAAGCTACTGATGAAGAAGATATGACCATTGAATATCTTGCACAAATATGGTAAGAATGCATATGAGGTCAATTTGCCTCCTGATTTGGGCATCTCACCCATCTTCAATGTGTGTGATATGTACCCTTACAAGGGTCTACCCTCAGATACTTATCAGCAACCTCTTTCAGATCTAGGGGAAGAAGATTGGGTCAAAGATTTACCTACCCCTCAACCTCTGCAGTTGGATAGTGTATTGGACTCCAAGGTGATCAAGAAGAACATGAAAGGTACTTACAAGGAGTATCTTGTGAAGTGGCAAGGGCTACCAGATTTTGAAGCCACTTGGATGACTGAAGTAGACATTCTAAAGCATGGGGTCACCCTTAAAGACCTCCTAACTCAAGGGACTTGAGTTCTTTGTCCCAGGGGAGTATGGTGCAGAGCACCTCCCATTTTGGTTTGAATTGTGTGTTTAGGGGTCTTTGATGTGTTTTGTAATAATATCCATGAGTGTTGGATACAAGTTGATTCATCTATGTTTGTAAGAGCAAAAGTTGCTCATTTTGTTCACAATGTGGTCACATGGTCTAAAAAGTGTAAAAGTTGCTATTTTTGAGCAACTAAGGGTTATGGTCTTCTCTAGGATCCTAAGTGTCCTAACTAGGGTACTAGGATGGGTCAACATGCATCGAGTTGACCAAATTTGTCAAAGAGCAAGAAATGCTCAAAAGTTGCTAGAAACTTTCAAAAGTTGCTCGTGCAACTTTTGCAACATTTTGCAAAAAGTTGCAAATAGAAGTTTGGATGGTTGTAACCACCCATGCTCGGGTATTTGAGCATGGATTGATGATTTTTGAAAGGTTAATGGATTTTTAGTTAGAGACCACACGTGGGAGCATTCTGTACGGATGTCATTATGAGTTTTACTTGTTTTTATAGTGTTTTTGCAATCTTGTATAGCTGTGTATGGATTGAATTGAGCAATCTGACTCCATGGGAGTGTAGATATTTGTGTTAGCTTTCTTTTCCATATTCAATTTTTGTTTCAAGTTCAGTAGGTGTAAATTTACATTAAGATTTAGGTGATTGTGTCTGCAATTTCCATTTGCAGAGTTACAAGAACAAAAATGGCTCTAACCTAAGCATCCACAATTGAAAATGGATGAAACCAAGTGGGATGATAGGTTAGGTTCTATACATAGTGATTTGGCTTTCCTTTTTGTTCTTGCAACTGAACTCCTAGGCTTGGAGTGATGCCCTAGGCTGACTGCTTGGAGTAGGTGAGACAGGACAAGGTGAAGATGGAATTGAACTAGTACACCCATGATCTGGTATGGAAAACTTAATGGAATGTGTAGAATCCCTAATGTGTTTCCTTGAAGGATCAAATGGTTATAGAAGGTGGAGTGAAGTTTGAAGATAGATTGAAGACAATTTGCACTAACTAGTCCAGAGGCCTAAAAGATAGGCTGAAAACTAGGGCCTGGAAGTAATTAGTGTTGTGGGTGTCTTGGAGAACTATACCTTTGGATTCTTGAAGTGCTAGTTGATAGATTTCAGATTCATATGGTCTTCCATAAGGTTGTTTGGGAGAATTTGAAGCATTGGCTTAAAAATAGTGAAAATAGACCTACTAAAAATAGGCCTAATTAGGCTTATCTTGGAATTGTGACAATATAGAGGTGAATAGAATGACCAAAAGTGTTTTGAACACCTAGAATGGACATGTAAGGTCCTTTGAACTTAGGCTAGAGCATGAGAGGTGTGTGGGAAGATCCTAAGAAAGGGTTTAGGGTTCTAGAGGAAGATCTAGTGAAGAAACAAGGTAATTGGTGAACTAGTTGGACTAGTTGAAATTGTTTGTGTTTTGTTGCTTCATCAACTCAACTATACCTAGGAGGCAATTTGAATAGGAGGGTCTAGAAGGCCAATCTTGGTGAAGAACATATAGATGTTTAGACCATTGGATGGTTTGGGAAGTGGTTAACAACTTGGGGTAAAAGAAGCACTAGAACTCTAGACCCTCTGCATGAATAACAAATTTTGTTAACAACATATTTTGTTTACTAAGGTGCAAATATGTGGCTGCATAGACAAAACCCTTGTCTAGCACCTCTTGAACCTAGCCTTTGATTTCTATGAGACATTTATAAAAGAACATTTTCTCCTCATTTGAGCCTTAACTAGGAACTTTATTTGCATACTTGAGCTTTTGGAGAACGTATGGTCTTGCATACTAGTGGTTTTTGAGATGGCATAGCCTTCATCATTCGATTATCATCCTCATATCATAGCCTTCATACTATTATTTTCATAGGTTCACTTCAATCAACCAATCTCCATTCTCCCATAGTCTCTTGTGCATGTGCTTACAAAGCTAAGAGTACCAACATTTCATATACAAGATTTTGGAAGATAGAACAATTGAGTCAAGCGTCTCTTGAGTGCATGGTATAATTGTTTTTGTTCATTTTATGTTTTAAGAATTCTTGAGAAAGAGCTCTATTAGATGATGCGAGTTTACTTTGTGTATCTAGAGTTTATGATTGGGCTTAGTAGGTATGCAAGACAGGTTGTCCAATTTCCACCATCATCACTTTGGCATGCTTGGTGGAACCCTAGTCCCTTTTATTAATCATTTTTTGCTTGTTGGAAGTGTTTTTGAAGTTCCAAGTTTGAAATTGTTCGAACAAGTATTGCGCACTTGCCACTCAAACCTGCACATATGACTCCTTTGTTCTGCAATTTTACTTTCTATTTTTTTTTGCATTTTTATAAAAGCTACACATTTTCTCTATAATATGCGCACTTGCTTTGTATTCTACATAGTTGTTCTGTAATATGCGCACTTGTGCTGCACTCTATGTAGTTGTTTTGTATTATACACATTTGCTCTATTTTATGGGTAGTTGTTATAAGTTTTTGGATTTGCTTATCTTTTGGGCTGACATTTGGACTAACAAGTGGTACAGTTTGTCTTTGTGGGTCCAAGACTTGGAAAAAGACTACTAATGATTTATGGATGCAAATTTGGCTTTGTTTTTCATATAATAGCTCATACTTCATTTTATAATGGGAAATGAACCATCTTGGTTGTCTTAGATTAGCTCACATTTGGTTTTGGTGTTCTAAAAAGAATCAAATGTTTGATGTGTTTGGTGTGCTTGCACACTTTGTATTATTAGATCCCAAGAAGGTATATGAGTATTTTCTCCCCTTGCTTTCCAATGGATCTTGGGTGTAAGAGAAAGTGTATCTATCTTTCTTTTCTTTTTTGAGGGTTTGCCTTGGGGATAGAAGTATTCACCCAAGGGAATAACCCAAAGTGATGATTTCCTTTGGTACGCGATATAAATGAGGTTGAGGTGAAAACCAAGACTACTTGGTGAAAATCAATATATCGATAAATCCTCTAACCTCTGGTTCCTATAAGGAGCGTTCATAAGGGTTAGGATAGGCTCTTTAGTGAGTCACTGTCGCATGTACATACATCAAGTTCTTGAATTGTGACTAAAAGTCTAGGATTAGAAACCACCGTATTTGCCTTAGTGTGGTCATTTCAGTGCAAAGCGATTACATTGTCCTTTGAAGTCACTCACCATTTGTGCTCCCTTGAATAATAGAGAGATATCTTCGGCTTTGCATAATCTATTTATAGCTCTTTAGGGAGAGGGTAGTTGCCACCCGAAGGGGGGGGGTTACCCTATTTCTCATTATCCTCGCATAACAAGATTGCAATATACCCACTCACAAGGGTTGAGCTTTTGAGTTAGATCGAACATCAAGCTTGAAATGCAAGTTTGATATATGTGGGCTTGATTCACGTTACATTGTAATCTAAATGGCGTTACGTAGAATAGGCTTTTCTTGAAGTGTCTTCAAATTGTGATAGACCCATGGAAATTAGGCTTTGAGGAGCCTTTGGATATACACATTGCACTTATTTGATTTCCTATCATACTTTCAGCCACTATTTATTGTGTTTGAAGTGCTTTCTTGTCACACTTGGTCACAAACTTTAGTCAAACTTGGTCAAAACTTGAAAACATTCGACAAAACAATCATCTTTACTAGAACTCTGAACTTGATCATTGTACATGAAAACTTGCACTTTGTCCCCACACAATTGTCCTTTGTTTCGATACAATTGTTCCTTCTTGTACATTCGCCTATATACCTGCACAATTGTCCTTTGTACCTATACACATGAGCTTTGTTCCCATGCATTTGAAATATAGAGCATTTAGATTTTGCTATTTAGGCTTCACCCTTCATTTTAATCTTTAGCTCTGCATTTCATTAGTCATTTCACTCTCATGCATCACTAGTAAGTTTGCACACTTGCATTTACCATTTATTTGTTCAACAAAGTTTTTAGCATGTACCTAGGTTACTCTCTTTTGGTCTAGAATCAAACATTAGCTATCCTAATCATCCTAATCGCTTTAGGTTCACCATCCTTGAGTAGGGAATATACCAATATCCTTTGGTAGGATAACTTTCTTAGAGTACATCATCTCCTACTTAGCATACCCTCTATTGATCATTGTACATGTGTCTATCCATCATATCACAAGTTATTCTTGCTTATACAATCATTTCCAGACCTAAAGTGGCTTTGGTTAGCTTCATATTCATCCCTCATCATAGCAATCATACCAACTTATCATTTTTCTTCATATCACATTTGGAAACTATCCTTGCATCATACCTTAGGTTCACATTACATTAGCTTCATAATCACACTCTAGTATCATTATCATATCCTAGTTGTATATCTTATCCCAAAGTTGCCATTACACCCTAGAGCTTGCATTGAGTCATAAGCTAGAGTCTCGTATCATTTATCACTCATTTGTCTTAGGTCAAGATAAAAAACTATTGCATGCATGTTAAGACACAAGCTCAATTGCATAGAAAAATGACTTTAGAAGGTGAACATAGTAACCCTTGTGATCATGAGGACCACATTAGTTTGGAAAGCCAATAATGAGATCATAACAACAAACATGAGAATAATCATGAGGATGATGAAATAAATGATGAAACCATAGAGGAAGCACTCTCTAGTGACAAGTTCCTTAATCTCTTTATAGAGGTCACATAACATAACCCCCAACATTACTTTAATGCTATGGTTGATCAAGGGGTCAAGATAATCACTGACTTTGACACATCCTTACAACGGAAGACAAGGATGGTTCTGGTGGACCTAAACACACCAAACCCAACAATGATGATAAAGTAAAAGACTTTAGACCCTTTCACTTGCAACCGAAATACAAGAGTTCCACTACAACATCAAAACCCTCGCCTACCAATGACCCCTTGTTGAAGGAGATTCGATCCCTAAGACAAGAAATAGATGACCTCAAGAGCACAAGGAAGTCTTCAACTAAGTTTCCTATTGAAGATATTTGTCCACACCTATTTGATCCTAGCATACCAATGACTCCTTTTGCTAGTAATTGAGAGATTCCAAAGCTTGACTAATATAGAGGAAAATGAGACCTTGAAGATCACTTAAGAGATTTTTGTGTCGCTACATTGGAATTTGTTAGTGATGAGACATATCTTATGAGACTTTTCCCTCGAAGTCTTAGAGGGAGTGCCATGGAATGGTTTTCATGTTTACCTCCTACGATTAAATCCTTTCAAGAGTTGGTCGACCAATTTATAACACCCTATCACACTTCAAAGACCTCAATCTAATGCAAAGCCCTCTATGCCTGAATCACAACACAACCTAATAGAGCATTTAGGGAAGACGCACACACATATCTCTATACATGAGCTTTTGCGCCTATTGCCCGAGTGTAAGGTTATCCTAGATAAAGCACTCACAAAAGCCACAGTACCCATTGACCTACATCTATATTAGTTTCAAGTCATGGTGGGACACATTGCTTCCCCTCACTCTCTCATGTTCACAAAGAATGATGATTCATAAATGCAACAAGCTTGCAACGCTCCCTTACATATTGAAGTCTTTGTCTATAAAATTAGGATCGAGGGATTCTTGATAGACAGAGGGGGCAGTCTAAACATTTGCACTTTAAAAGTTGTTACTGCTTTGGGGTTCTTTGAGAATGCAATTGATCCTAAAATGAATATGAATATTAAGGCCTATGACAAGGAAGAGTTTTTCTTCGAAGGATCAGTTGCATTTCCAATCAAGGTTGGGCCTGTAGTGAAAGATATGGTTTTCTAGGTCCTTGACCTATAATATTTTCCTTGGTAGACCATGGATACATGCTATGCAAGTATTACCTTCTACATACCATAAATGCATGAGATTCCTTCACAAGGGAGTTTAAATTACTATACCAGGTGATCCACATCCATTCATGTATTGCAACCACCTAAATCCAAAATTAGATACCACTATCCCTAACAATCAAGAAGCAACTCCATCTACATCTTTTGTTGATCTTGAGATACTAAAATCTTCTACTTCAGAATTTGAAGCCTCCACTTCCAATTCTACTAAAAATGATATCAAGATAAAAGTAAAAGACCAAGGAATGGGAGAGAATAGCATGATCTGTGCACTTTGTGTTGGTCAATTACCTCTTTCCCCTCGGACCTATGGAAAACTTCAAGCATCTCCAACCACATTGGCTGAGACTATAGTAACCAAATCAACAACCTTTACAAAATGGAGAGCCTTATATGATGAAATGGAAGAGAAAGACCTTTTAGGATGGTTATACAAGGATGAAATGACAGTAGAGGAAACAAATGAAAAACTTGAAGTGAAACTACTAGTGGAATAGTACAACAAAGGATGCAAGATAATGGAATAGATGGGGTACAATGGTCACAATCTTCTTGGTTCACATAAAAAAGGTTTTCTTGAGCCAATGCAATATAATGGTATGCATAGGGTTCCTAATCTAGGTTATCATAGGCAGAAGGATAAGTCCTCTAGTACTAAATGTAGTTCAAGTGAGGTACAAGAATCCTCTAACATAGTACATGATGGGGAGGATGGTACCATCAAATACCTTGATGATTTCATTGGTATCTACTATTATGATAGCGTGTGTACCCTTACCACATTATATGACACTGAGCCTAACCACAAATCCTTATCCCTCATCCATCCACAAATTATTTACTGGGACCACCAAGGACCTCCACAATTAGACACATTCCAGGACAATGAAGCTATAGTCAAATTTCTCAGAGAGAGAGAAGCAATATACCTCTTGGGGATCATAGGTCTGGTTTCACAATAGAACTCAATAGCGTGTCTTATTTTAAAGAGGATGCAAAGACTTTCAATCGTAAAATAATAGCAAATATACATAGGTCTTCTAATAAAAATTTCTCTGTGACACTATTAAACTTGGAAAAAATAAAATTAAAGGATGTATCTGAGGTTGTAAACCTATTAGAGGTGCTCAAGGATGGATGGCTTAACATACTCCCTTGAGCATCTTATCATAATAAATCTCCCATGTTGATTGAGAAAATAATTAAGGTAAATCCAGGCACAAAAGAACCTAAAATCACACACTTGGTAGAACCATTGATTGCAGAAGAAAGAGAAACATTTATCCCATTCTTTAAAGAGAGACAAGTTAATTTTACCTGGTCCTATGTGGACATGCTTGGTCTAGATCTTGATTTAATTATGCATCATTTGACTTTGGTAGCAGGGGAAAATCTCGTTAAGAAGAAATTAAGAAAGATGCACCTGCAAGTTGCACTATTGGTAAAAGATGAATTAGAGAAGTTAATGGATGTTGGCTTTATCAAACCCATAGAATTTGTTGGTTGGACATCGAATCTTGTACAAGTGTCTAAGCCAGTTGAGGACATCTATAGGTGTAGAAATGTTAGAGGCCTAAATAAAGCTTGTCGTAAAGATTATTTTTAGCTTCCCAACATTGACGTGATAGTAGACTTAACAACAATACATAAGATGTTATCCCTCATGGAAATTTTTTTGGGTTACAATTAGATTAAGATTTCACTTGTGGATCAAGCTAAAATACTATTCACATATCCTTTGGTAACCTTTTTTTGGAATATCACACCCTTCAATTTGAATAATGTCAGAGCTACTTATCAAAGAGACATGGCCACTAACCTTCACAAAATGATGTATACACTTATGGAAGATTATGTGGATGACTTATTGGGGAAAAAATTTACCATAACAGGTCACTTAGAAGTTTTGGATAAGATTTTTCCCAAGCTTGAGAAATACAAAGTCAAATTAAATCCCAAGAAATGTGTCTTTGGAGTTACCTTCAAGACTCCTAGGATTCATTGTCTCTAGAAAAGGAATTGAACAAGATTGTGCCAAAGTACAAGATATATTTGAAATTCCACCACCCAAGAACATCACACAACTAAGATCACTACAAAGAAATTTATAATATATTTCGCTTCATTGCACAAGTGGAAGATAAGTGTCACCCTTTTTAGTACATGTTACATAAGAATGCACCTTTTAGATTGGATGGAAAGTGCAAGAAATATTTTAAAAGATTGAGGAATACTTGATGTTACCACCTGTGTTGGTAACTCCACAAGATAACAAGACCCTACTTCTATACATATTAGCAACTACTTCAACATTGGGAGCACTTTTAGCACAACATGATTCAAAGGGAAAGGAATGTGCCATGTACTATATCAGTCAGATACTTGTAGGATATGAGATAAACTATACTCTCATTGAATGAGCATGCCTTGTCAATGGTTTTTTGCTTTGTAGAAGCTATGACATTACATGTTTATTCATCATACAAAGATCATAGCTAAGATCGAGCCTTTCAAATAACTTTTGAAAAAAGAAGCACTAACATGAATAATAGCTAAATGGGTCATGATACTTAGTTCAAGATTGAGTATGTGGAAATAAAAGATACAAAAGGATAAGTGATTGCAAATTAGGTTGTAGATGCCCCTATTACATATGATCTTGCCCTTATCACTGAGTTATTAGATGGTGCAGTATTTACTATGGAACAATTATGACTATAGACTTTGTATTTTGATGGCTTCTACACATAAACTGGTTCAAGCGTTGGTATTCTCTTCATCACACTACCAGAGGATTTTATACCTAATTCATATAAGTTATGCTTCCAATGTACCAACAACATTGTAGAATATGAAGCACTACTCACTAGACTTAAAATGACTATAGAATGGAAAATATCAGAATGTGTGTCTTCGGTGACTCTGAGCTAGTGATCAAACGGGTTAATGATGACTAAAAGACTAAGGATGAAAAGTTTCTACTGTACAAGAAAATGGTGGACAATTTCAAGACATACTTCATAAGGATAAAATTTGAGTAGATTCCTAGAGAGAATAAGATATATGTTGATTTTGTTTCCATATTAGCTTCTCTTGTTGATATGCCACACAATGCCGCTTACTATGAGTTCCTAGTGGAACCACTCTTGGTAACGACTTACAAAATATCTCAATCTAAGATAGTTGGTTTTATTGTTGGCCTACTTCCATTTGGTATCATGACATTTAAACTTACCTCCGTGACAACACTTAACCACCTGACCTATCTTACAAATCTTGCAAAACCTTTATCCACCAAGCCTTAGTCTATGTCATTATTGATGGTACTTTATATCAAAGAGGTTTTTATGGTACCTTAGTTGTCTTTCATGTGACGAGGTAAACACTTATTTACGAGAGGTGTATGAGTGTATATGTAGGGAACACTCTAGCTGGACCCTACTTTGGAAAATAAACTTTTGCATATTGGGTATTATTGGCCTACCATGGAAAATAATTTCTATCACTTTGTTGGAAAATGGAAACAATGCCAGATACATGGAGACTTGATACATACGCCTGCATAGGAATTGCAACTGATTACTACACCTTGGCCCTTTTGTCAATAGGGACTCAACCTTGTGGGTAAAATCCATCCATCTTCATCCAACAGCCATAAATTCATCATCGCCACTACTAAGTATTTCATGAAGTGGATTGAATTCATCCCCTTAACACATGTTACCAGTAAGCATATTGCTACATTTATCCTTGACTACATCATTTGTGTGTACAGGGCTCCCATTTCCATCATCATAGATAATGGTCGTCCCTTCTAAAATCAAGATGTTTGTGAACTTAATGAAAAGTTCCATATCCAACATCACTTTTCCACACCATAACTACTCCTAGGGTAATGAACATGCTAAGGCCTCTAATAAAAATATCTTAAAAATATTTAAGAAGATGGTCAATGAAGTTGGTCATGAGAGACACATTCAACTTAAACCCTCCTTATGGGCTTGTCACATGAGACTTTTTACTCTGATAGATGCCACTCTAACACCCTTATCTATGGCTCAGAAGCTATCCTACTCATCAAGGTCAAGCTACCTTCTTTATGAGTTTGTTTACAAAATCCTATCAATGACAAAAATGACAGAGTCTCTCACTTGCATGAGTTAGAAATGTTGGATAAACGAAGACACAATGCTTTCAACCATCTCGAATCTTATCATAAATGCATGTACCGAATTTACAATCACAAATTTAAGACAAACACATTTGAGGTTGGTGATCTTGTCCTAAAATAAAATTCTAGAAATCAGTAGGATCATGAGAAAAAGGGCAAGTTTAAACCTAACTAGCATGGGCCATACATTATCTCCATTGCATATGGACTGAGAGAATATCAACTGACTACCCCTAAGAGTGATGCACTAGATGATCCAATAAACATCATTCACCTTTTCCAGTTCTATGCATGAGCATCTTAGAGAGCCCCCTAAAATTCCTTAAAAAAACATAAAAAAATCAAGAAATCAAGAAAACTAGTAAAGATAAATAATCTATCCTATGGTGAAAACTACTATGGTGGCGCCTTGGGAACATACCATGGTGAAAACTGGGCAACCAGTGCAATGTCTACGAATTCTTCCCGTCCTTCATTTGTATTCTACTTGGTGTTTCCATATCAATCCTTCCTTCCATGTCATAATTAATTTTCCATCCTCATCATGGCTTGTGGATTGTTTCACCTCGCTTGTGAATGCTTCTCCATGCATAATAATCTATTCATATCCTTCACTGAGGCATTTCCTTGACCTTGTCTGTGTTTTAGGATACTTGGCACTTCATGGTTAGAGAAATTTTACCTTTTGACGTCTATCAATTTTCTCACAATCCATAATAAAGTTTCACTTTCTCCATCAACCCATATCATTCTACAATAAAGATATCCAATTTTTGGATTGAGTACACTTTTTAGATAGACTTGAGAAGCTTTAGAGATAAAAAAAATCATTACATGATGAGGCTAAGATCAAGCAAACATAACAACATCCTATCAACTTATTGTTCTAATCACATAAACTATGACAAGAAGTATTTTTTGCAGGAAACATGATGGTTGTTTGTTTGATGTATTTGATTTCTTTTTCATTTTAAAAAAAAAATCTTTGGTGATATGTCTTTTAGTTTCTTCGAGTTGTCTTTGACTATATATTTAATCTGCAACATGTCTTGGACTAGAAATGTGATGATGGGGCATGTTCACTTGTTTTATTGTTGTGGATTATTCCTCAGTAACATGTTGATTTGTCTTAGGAAATGATTGTAGAAGGTCATCGAGGACATATGGGTCACATGTGAACAAGGGGCATTTCTTAACTATCTAATGTGTCTTCCTACACACAATTGGTATGCTGATGCATTTGGATCTAATCCCTATCTAGATGAGTTCATCATTTTTCCATAATAAGATCAATGATAAAGCACTTAAAAACCTCAATAATCCCATCTCCTTTCCATCCCATCTATTCTATTTTTGCATTCCTTCATCATCCCTTTTCATTCATGATCACTTCTCATCATCTCTCACTCTCTTCAGATTGTAATCTCTACACTGATACATGTTCTCCCTTCAGTATCAAATCACCCAACTTAGTACTTAGTATGGGATGACATCACTCCCTAACCATCAACATCAACTTATCTACCATAAAATCAATCAAACCTGCATTAGCTTATCCTTTTCTGCATTAATCTTAATCAATTGGATATCAATCATCCCAATCGTCTTAATCAACTCAAATAATTGGTCAATTATGCTTATCAGATGTGCATTTCCATCTAATGTGCAACTCATCATTTATTGTACCTTAATCAATTGTATAGCATCATCATCAAATGTTTTCCTCGTGATCACTCTCAAGATTTTCCTTCAAATATCTCACATAATCCCTCAAGGGGGCATACCCATCTTGATTACAAGGTCAAACTTGGACATGTATTAGCAATAAAAAATAAACCTTTGAAAAATTATGACAAGTTGCATTGTCTCAAAGAGGGACAAAATGTAGACACCTAAAACTATCCTCGTGAAATTAGAAAAATCATCTATTAATTAAATAGATATCATTATTTATATAATTAATTCATTAGCCTCTTTTACTATTATTTAAATAAATGTTCCTATTTATTTATCTAATTCATTAGCCTTTTCAATCTTTAAATTAAATAAATTCTTATTTATTTAGCTACCCATTGACTATTACCCTTTTTTAAATTTATTAATCCTCTTTTTTCCATCTCCTCCAATTACATTCAATCACATGGATCACTCCACAAATTTTGAGTTTGTGACAAATGACACTTCTCTCTCTTCATTTTACTTTTCCTTCTTCATATGACCAAATATTTTGGAAAGTAATATATTCCTTACTTATCACTCCATCTCAACCACTCATTTCCTATTTCCTCTTAATCTTCTTTATTATCAATAGACTCTCACTTTTTCTTTAATCCTAGCCACTCATATAGCACCTATTAATCATAGCCCTTGATTTTCATGATATTTCTATAAAAGAACATTTTCTTGTCATTTGAGCCATAACAAGGAACTTATCTGCATACTAGAGCTTTTGGAGAACTTATGCCCTTGCATACCAATGATCTTTGAGAGCCCATAGCCTTCATAATATCATTATCATCTTCATACTATCATTTGCATAATTTCACTTCAATCAACCAATCTTCATTCTCCCATAGCCTCTTGTGCAAGTTCTTACAAAATTAAGAGCACCGACAATATTTCATATACAAGATCTTGGAAAATAGGATGACAATGAAGTCAAGCATCTCTTGAGTGCATGGTATAATTATTTTAATTCATTTAATGTTTTATGTGTTCTTGAGGAAGAGCTCTATTGGATGGTGTTGGTTTACTTTTTGTACCTAGGACTTATGGTTGGGCTTAGTGGGTATGTAAGATAGATTGTTTATGACCAAATATTTTGGAAATTCAATATTCCCTACCTACCACTTCATCTCAACCACTCATTTCCTATTTTCTCTTAAACTCCTTTATTATCAATAGCTTCTCACCTACTCTTTAATCCTATCCACTCATCTAGTACCTCTTAATCCTAACCCTTTTTTTTGTGAGATTTCTATAAAAGAACGTTTTCTCCTCATTTGAGCCCTAACTAGGAGCTTTATTTGCATACTTGAGCTTTTGAAGAATTTTTGCCCTTGCATTTTAGTGATCCTTGAGAACCTACAACCTTTGTCATATCATTATCATCTTCATATCATAGCCTTCATGCTATCATTTTATAGTTTCACTTCAATCAACCAATCTTCATTATTCCACGACCTCTTGTGCATGTGCTTACAAAACTAAGAGGACTGACATTTCATATACAAGATCTTGGAAGATAGGAGGACAATGGACTCAAGAATCTCTTGAGTGCATGTTATAATTATTTTGGTTCATTTCATGTTTTATGCATTCATGAGGAAGAGCTTTAATGGATGAGTTAGTTTACTTTATGTACCTAGGGCTTACAGCGGGGCTTTGTGGGTATGCAAGATAGGTTGTCCAATTTTCACCATTATAAAATATACATAATTGAAACCAAAATGACTCTACTAAATTAATGAACTAGAGAAAAACCGTGCCTATAATTTTTGTAGAATAAATAAAATGATTGTATTAATACCTATATAGATGAATATTTTTTAATCAAATTAAATATTTAAAAAATATCAAACTTAAAATGTTAAAATGAAGATTAAGATATACAATTGGCATGTATTTTTTATATATACAAGAAACAATGTTTAATAACTAAAACAAATACTTACCTAGTGCAACACATATCTTGTTATTATATTAAAAATTATTTAAAGAGATGATGTATTAAAGATAAATAATTCAACAATAAATTTTTATTTATCAAACCTTAGATTGTTAATGAGTTGATATTAACGAGTCTTACACTTTTATGAAATAAATAAAATGATTGTATTAATAATTACATAAATAAGTGTTTTTTAATCAAATTAAATATTTTTAAAAAATAAAATAAAATTTAAAATGTTAAAAATGAAGATTAAACATATACAAGTGGCATCAATTTTTGTTAATAACTAAAAATTAATTTCTTAGTGCAACACATATCTTGTTATTATATTGCAAATTATTTAAAAAAATATGTATCAAAGATAAATAATTCGACAATAAATTTTTAAGTAATTAAATCTTAGATTATTAGTAAGTTGAGATTAACAAGTGTAAACTAGGTTTTGCAATTGAGATAGAAAAAATAGAATAATCTCGATCAATTTTTTATATTTAGCATATTGTTGACTTTGATTTCTTTCATTATTAGTGACAAACTAATTGAAAATGGAATATGATATTTTAATGATGGCTAGATTCTTATGATAGGTATTATGAACTTTTTGATTGTAAGAATTAGGCGACACTCATAGTTTGATCTTGGGGCATTTCATTTTTTTAAATTATGTGTTGTAAGATATATGACCTTTTTAAATAAAATATTTTCAAAACAAAGCTATTAAAGTGCATAAATAAAACTTTTGCACATATAAATGAACAAAGTAGAATCCAATCTATAAATTTGTGTAGAAGTTATGCATTCATATAATGAAATAAAAATATAATTCATACGAAATACCACCCAACATAGTTTCTCAAAGCAAATATTATTACTTATATAAGTATATCTTGATAAAATTAAGAGAAATATTTTTCCAAAAGTACATCTACAGGATAAAATGATGAAAAAATATATTTATTATCATCTTAAAAATATAGATAATAAGTGTAGAGAATTTATATAATATTCACGTAAACAAGATGAATAGAACTTAATGTACAATAATGCATTACTTTTCATCAACCCCTCTATCAAATGCAAGTAATGTGGGTGAAATAATTGGCTCCATGTTGAAACTGTTGGAATTATATTGAGATGATGTACTGAGAGGGGAGGGGTGAATCAGTACCTCTAAAATTTTTCCTTGGTTAGCCCATTAACCCTTAGTCATCAGTTTGTAATTTTTCTTATCTAACTGTTCATCTTTCTTTATGCATATGTGATCATATCATACATTCTTTTTAGTATGTAACCATAACATAAACATTCATGAAAATAGATAACACATGACACAAGATATGATATCGCAGAAAACTCTTGTTAGGAAGTAAAAATTGTGGTGGGGATTGTTACCCACAAAACTTCACTATCTGCAAATAAGAAGGGGCCGGTTAAGGCTTACATTTGGTCACTTCTGATGACCTACCCTGTTAGGAGTATTACAGTGGAGACCTGTTAAGATCTACTTCGTTTGAAGCTTTAGAAACACTGTTAAGTGTGCACTTTGTTAAGAGATTTGGAAAGAACGGTTAAGTCCACCTTCTACAAAAGGATTTTAGATGTGATGCACTTGTTAGAATGCAACTACATAAGTCTTTGATTTGATGATAAATGCAATCTTTAATTGCTGATAACAGATCCTATAAATCTTCATACATATTAGTAATCATCCTTCCATGATTGAACAATACCTTTATCTGCTCGTCGGCAGCCTCTGTGTGTTCTTGATAACTGATGTACTCTGTTTCTGATCTTTGCATGAATTCTGCCTTCTGCTCGTTAGATGCTCTTCGTGGCTATCAATAATAAAGAATTCATGTACTCACAATTGAGTATGAACATCTATTTATACTAGTTTAGTTTCAATTCTTGATTCATGCATCGCGAGTTAACTCTAGATCCAAGGTATACAACTTGACCTTGATCTTTAGTTAGATATGCTTTAGATCTGTTAGGATGCTTTAAAGAATCTACATAAAGCTTGCATGACCATCAAATTATGATTTAAAACAAAATAAAAATCTATAAATAGAATTACATTGCTTTATCCATCGTGTAAAAATTAGATCCACAATTTGCGGGTTCTTTATCTGTCTGTCGGTTCTGATGGTCAGTTTTCTTGGTCGTCTGTGTTCCTTTCTTGAACTTGTCGTTGGGTATGCCTTTTTTGTTCCTGTCGGGTTAGTTCTAAAAATTGTGTTGCCGGTAATGCTTGTGATCGCCGGTGATGCTTGTGGTCGTCGGTGATGCTTGTGGTCTTTTATACTTAGCATTTTTCTCAAAATCTTTGTTCTGTCAGGTATGCTTGCATTTCATCGGTACTACCTGTGGTTCGTTGGTAATGCTTGCTGTCTGTTGGTAATGCTTTGTCAATGTTTTTCACTGAGTATACTAATGGAAAAATACTGTCATCAATCTCCCCCTTTGACATTAGTAGCAAAAACATGATATGTGCAACATACTGAGTGTATTAGTATGTACACCTGTGTATACTTCTTCCTTAGTCATTTGAATGACTCCACCTTTGTATATGCCGGTAAGTGTAAGTGTATATACATATCCTTTATTTTTCTTTTCCTCTTTTTCGTCTGATATATGTATTGTACATAACTATATACATTTCCTTTCCTCCTTTTTTGATTCTAAAGGCAAAGGTACTTACAACTTTTCAAAAAGGTGGGAATGTGAGGACTTGATTTCCTCCATCATCTTTTCCCATTTCTCCTTCAACATTTCTAGAGCCATGTGCTCTAGTAAAATCCGTACATGTATATCATAGATGTTGCCTACTACAGACATCTCCAGGGTTGCTATCAGATTTCTTGCTTCAGAAATATATTGTTGTAGAATAGTAAGATTTGGTAGAATATGTGCCTGAAGTTCTGTGATCTCACCTCTGAATTGTGTTTCAGCATCCCATATTTATTGCCTTAGCCTATTTGCCTCTATGACTGTGTCATGATGTGCCTTTATGCTGTCGACATGAGAGGTTAGGCTTTGTGCACTCTTTGTGACATTTGAGTCAATTTCTGCAAGTTTGTCACTGTTCTCTTTTGCAAATTTCTCAAGTGTACACATCTTTTGAACTAAGGTGATTGATTCAGCAATCATCGACTCTAATTCATCATTGAGTTCTGAGAGTTTTACCTTGTTCAGTGCCACTTCTTGGCTGATTTTATCAATTAACTTGAATTGATATTTCTTTTCAGCTTGCTCTTCCATTGCTTGATCTGCCTCTATACCTTGCTTTGTTATAGCGTCGATGAGAACAACAATTTGTTCCTTTACTGAAGCAGTTTCTTCAATTTTTACTTCAAGAACAAGTTGTTGGAGTATCTCTTTAGCTTTGTCAAGCGCCATGTTCTCCCTATGTTCTTGTATCATCTTCTTTTTTATGGCTTTCCTCTGACAGAGCACTCCAAACTCTTGAATTTTGTCACTGTCCAATGTGGTAATGTCCCAGTTTGGAACTTCAATGACTTCATCAAGTGTCACAGCCAATATATCCTTCTTTACTATTTTATTTTTCTTCTTCTTTGGCTGGGTGGCAGATTGATGTACCACCATTTGTAAGGCTTGTGATTTAGTTGATTTAGTTGGCAAGTGTCAAGAGGATGAGGCATCCTTTTGTATCTGTTCAGTGTTCACCTGCCAGTTTGGTGAAGACATGTCCTCACGTACCTTGGGTGTATCAATAGATGAATCTTCTTTCAATTTTAATTCCTCATTTTTCTTGACTTCCTCACTCTTATCTTGCTCTTCAACCTTTTTCAATGTATTATCCATTGTCTTATCTACCTCTTTACTTTGTTCTTTTGATACATCTTGCTGCTCATTGGTTGCATCTTTCATGTCAGTGTCTGTATCCTTGGGAGTGTCGGATGCACCTTGGTTTTCATTGGTACCTATATCCTTGGGTATATCATCATCTTTCTTAGATGATTTATCCTGGCTTGACTGTATATCAATAGCATCTATTAATATATTCATATTTTTCAGCGTATTGATAGTTGCAGTGTCAATAGCTATGTCCTGTTCGTCGGTATTACCCTTAGTAGCTTTGATGTCTTCATCTTTTTGAAGCTCTACTGCAGGGTCTTTTCCTGTAATGGTGTCGACAATGTTGTCTAACCATGAATCATTGTTCATATCAACATCTAAGTTACCCTTTATTGAAAGTTCTTCTTTGGTAACTTCTTCATCCTCCAAGTTAATGTGGATGGGGCTTTCGAGTACTTGATCATCTTTGCCATCCTTTGACCAATCTTCATCTATAACATCTGTTTGTTTTTGGCCTGTGATCTGTATCTCTTCACTCTCCAACTCAATTGTTTAGTTACCTATTTTTTTGATAGGTTCCTTTTCAGGACTGCTTTTTTCATCAGGATTTATTATCTTACTCCATATTTTGTGAGTGTCTTCTTCCAGCTCTATAAGTTTCTCTTGAAGAAATTTGTAAGCTCTCATTTTTGGTGAGAATTTCTTTGTATATTTCTTCATGACTTCATTGATTTCCTCTCTTGTTGATTTAGGAGGCATAAGAGAGACTAGTACTCTTTCTCTTACCCTCTTCTCCTCATGGAGTGCAAAAGTGAATCTCAAGGATATCTTATCCATAAGTTCTTGTGGAACATCTTGTGAAGTGAAGTGCAGTGGGATATAACAGTGTTTGCACATCTTAGCAATAAGTGCATCTTCAATCTTATTTTGTTCTATTGTATCCCATTGTAACCATTTCCTAATTTTTGGATGTCTAATAGATGCAACTTCAGAAATGTACTTACATATGCTATCAATGTCATCAGATGGTGATGTAAGCTTTTCTTTTTCCTTTGCAAGCTTGACAGTGTCAGGTTCATCCATTGCTGAATCTTCTAATTCTTCATTAGTTTGAACATATTTTGTCCTCTTTACAGGTGCCCTGGCTGCTTGTTTTGCCTTCTGAGGTGCAGGTTTCCTCTTGTACACCTTCGCTTTGACCATGGGAGAAGGAATTGCATCCTGTGCTGTTTGGCTCCTTGTTCTATACTTTTTAGGTGGAGGAGGAGGTGGTGAATCAGACTTCTCTTCTTCTGATTCATTTGTCTCTACTGTATTACCGATGGGAAGTTGTTCCTCGGTGTCTTCCTCCTTACTTTGTTTTTCCTCCTTACCTTCTTCTTCTTCTTCTTCTCCATCAGAAGATATATTCAAGTTCTTTTTCAAATTCTTGACCATTCTTTTAGACTGCTTTACAGCCTTCTTGACAACAAGATTTGATTTAATCTTTAGTTTGGTTTCCTCATAGGTACCAAATCTCAGTTGTTTGTTGTCAATGGGTTCATTTAACAAT